>OY992881.1:5804077-6009077 GCA_963921405.1 Cepaea hortensis
AGACCATCAGACTTGGCATCCTGGGTGAAGTTATCGGCATACATCTTTAATATTATGAGTCTATTTTCTTTCTGGTATTTCCTTTGCTTTAGCACCATGGCACTGTAAGTTTGTGTGGATGGTAGGTTGTAATACCTTGCTGTAGAACATGGCACTGTAAGTTTGTGTGGATGGTAGGTTGCTGTACCCTTGCTGTAGAACATGGCACTGTCAGTTTGTGTGGATGGTAGGTTGCTTCCCCTTGCTATAGAACGTGACACTGTCAGTTTGTGTGGATGGTAGGTGGCTTCCCCTTGCTGTAGAACGTGACACTGTCAGTTTGTGTGGATGGTAGGTGGCTTCCCCTTGCTATAGAATATTGTACTGTCAGTTGTGTGGATGGTAGGTTGCTTCCCCTTGTTATAGAACATGGCACTGTCAGTTTGTGTGGATGGTAGGTTGCTTCCCCTTGCTATAGAACGTGACACTGTCAGTTTGTGTGGATGGTAGGTGGCTTCCCCTTGCTATAGAACATGGCACTGTCAGTTTGTGTGGATGGAAGGTTGCTTCCCTTTGCTGTAGAATATTGTACTGTCAGTTGTGTGGATGGTAGGTTGCTTCCCCTTGCTATAGAACATGGCACCGTCAGTTTGTGTGGATGGTAGGTGGCTTCCCCTTGCTATAGAACATGGCACCGTCAGTTTGTGTGGATGGTAGTGGCTTCCCCTTGCTATAGAACATGGCACTGTCAGTTTGTGTTGATGCAAGGTTGCTTCCCCTTGCTGTAGAATATTGTACTGTCAGTTTGTGTGGATGGTAGGTTGCAGTACCGTGCTGTAGAACATGCCACTGTCAGTTTGTGTGGATGGTAGGTTGCAGTACTTTGCTGTAGAACATTGTACTGTCAGTTTGTGTGGATGGCAGGTTGCAGTACCGTGCTGTAGAACATGGCACTCTAAGTTTGTGTGGATGGTAGGTTGTAGTACCTTGCTGTAGAACATTGTACTGCCAGTTTGTGTGGATGGTAGGTTGTAGTACCTTGCTGTAGAACACGGCACTGTCAGTTTATGTGGATGGTAGGTTGCAGTAACTTGCTGTAGAAGATGGCACTGTCAGTTTGTGTGGATGGTAGGTTGTAGTACCGTGCTGTAGAACATGGCACTGTCAGTTTGTGTGGATGGTAGGTTGCTTCACCTTGCTGTAGAACATAGCACTGTCAGTTTGTATGGATGGTAGGTTGCAGTACCTTGCTGTAGAACAATGAACTGTCAGTTTGTGTGGATGGTAGGTTGCTTCACCTTGCTGTAGAACATTGTACTGTCAGTTTGTGTGGATGGTAGGTTGCTTCACCTTGCTGTAGAACATGGCACTGTCAGTTTTTGTAGATGGTAGGTTGCAGTACCTTGCTGTAGAACAATGAACTGTCAGTTTGTGTGGATGGTAGGTTGCTTCCCCTTGCTGTAGAACATTGTACTGTCAGTTTGTGTGGATGGTAGGTTGCAGTACCTTGCTGTAGAACATTGTACTGTCAGTTTGTGTGGATGGTAGGTTGCAGTACCTTGCTGTAGAACATTGTAGTGTCAGTTTGTGTGGATGGTAGGTTGCAGTACCTTGCTGTAGAACATTGCACTGTCAGTTTGTGTTGATGGTGGGTTGCTTCCCCTTTCTGTAAAATATTGTAATATCAGTATGTGTGGATGGTAGGTTGCTTCCCCTTGCAGTAGAACATTGCACTGTCAGTTTGTGTGGATGGTAGGTTGCAGTACCTTTGCTTTAGAACATTGTACTGTCAGTTTGTGTGGATGGTAGGTTGATTCCACTTGCTGTAGAACATTGTACTGTCAGTTTGTGTGGATGGTAGGTTGCTTCTCCTTGCTGTAGAACATTGTACTGTCAGTTTGTGTGGATGGTAGGTTGATTCCACTTGCTGTAGAACATTGTACTGTCAGTTTGTGTGGATGGTAGGTTGCTTCCCCTTGCTGTAGAACATTGTACTGTCAGTTTGTGTGGATGGTAGGTTGCTTCCCCTTGCTGTAGAACATTGCACTGTCAGTTTGTGTAGATGGTAGGTTGCAGTACCTTGCTGTAGAACATGACACTGTCAGTTTGTGTAGATGGTAGGTTGCAGTACCTTGCTGTGGAACATTGTACTGTTAGTTTGTGTGGATGGTAGGTTGCAGTATGTAACAATGTGTGTATACAGATGGATCAACAAGTTCTGTGTTGTTTCTAAATAGGCTTTAATTTCACATGATGATTCAAAATCCAAGTTCAAATCAATTGTATTATGATGTTGTCTTCTCTTCTCTCGTTCATGGTGGTTACTCCTCAACAACAAGCTACGTCACGACTTGAGCATCTTTCTTACTGTTCTATATCGATGCTCAAGCGTGCTGTAGTCTTGCACCCCTAAAGCTAATACTGATATGATATTCATTCTGCTACAAGTACCTTGCTGTAGAACATTGTACTCTCAGTGTGTGTGGATGGTAGGTTGCAGTACCTTGCTGTAGATCATGGCACTGTCAGTTTGTGTGGATGGTAGGTTGCTTCCCCTTGCTGTAGAACATGGCACTGTCAGTGTGTGTGGATGGTAGGTTGCAGTACGTTGCTGTAGAACATGGCACTGTCAGTTTATGTGGATGGTAGGTTGCAGTACCTTGCTGTAGAACATGGCACTCTAAATTTGTGTGGATGGTAGGTTGTAGTACCTTGCTGTAGAACATGGCACTGCCAGTTTGTGTGGATGGTAGGTTGTAGTACCGTGCTGTAGAACATGGCACTGTCAGTTTGTGTGGATGGTAGGTTGCAGTACCTTGCTGTAGAACATGGCACTGTCAGTTTGTATGGATGGTAGGTTGCAGTACCTTGCTGTAGAACAATGAACTGTCAGTTTGTGTGGATGGTAGGATGCTTCACCTTGCTGTAGAACATGGAACTGTCAGTTTGTGTGGATGGTAGGTTGCTTCACCTTGCTGTAGAACATGGCACTGTCAGTTTGTGTGGATGGTAGATAGCAGTACCTTGCTGTAGAACATTTTACTGTCAGTTTGTGTGGATGGTAGGTTGCTTCACAGTGCTGTAGAACATTGTACTGTCAGTTTTTGTAGATGGTAGGTTGCAGTACCTTGCTGTAGAACAATGAACTGTCAGTTTGTGTGGATGGTAGGTTGCTTCCCCTTGCTGTAGAACATTTTACTGTCAGTTTGTGTGGATGGTAGGTTGCTTCACAGTGCTGTAGAACATTGTACTGTCAGTTTTTGTAGATGGTAGGTTGCAGTACCTAGCTGTAGAACATTGTACTATCAGTGTGTGTGGATGGTAGGTTGCAGTACCTTACTGTAGAACATTGTACTGTCAGTTTTTGTAGATGGTAGGTTGCAGTACCTTGCTGTGGAACATTGTACTGTTAGTTTGTGTGGATGGTAGGTTGCAGTATGTAACAATGTGTGTATACAGATGGATCAACAAGTTCTGTGTTGTTTCTAAATAGGCTTTAATTTCACATGATGATACAAAATCCAAGTTCAAATCAATTGTATTATGATGTTGTCTTCTCTTCTCTCGTTCATGGTGGTTACTCCTCAACAACAAGCTACGTCACGACTTGAGCATCTTTCTTACTGTTCTATATCGATGCTCAAGCGTGCTGTAGTCTTGCACCCCTAAAGCTAATACTGATATGATATTCATTCTGCTACAAGTACCTTGCTGTAGAACATTGTACTCTCAGTGTGTGTGGATGGTAGGTTGCAGTACCTTGCTGTAGATCATGGCACTGTCAGTTTGTGTGGATGGTAGGTTGCTTCCCCTTGCTGTAGAACATGGCACTGTCAGTGTGTGTGGATGGTAGGTTGCAGTACGTTGCTGTAGAACATGGCACTGTCAGTTTATGTGGATGGTAGGTTGCAGTACCTTGCTGTAGAACATGGCACTCTAAATTTGTGTGGATGGTAGGTTGTAGTACCTTGCTGTAGAACATGGCACTGCCAGTTTGTGTGGATGGTAGGTTGTAGTACCGTGCTGTAGAACATGGCACTGTCAGTTTGTGTGGATGGTAGGTTGCAGTACCTTGCTGTAGAACATGGCACTGTCAGTTTGTATGGATGGTAGGTTGCAGTACCTTGCTGTAGAACAATGAACTGTCAGTTTGTGTGGATGGTAGGATGCTTCACCTTGCTGTAGAACATGGCACTGTCAGTTTGTGTGGATGGTAGGTTGCTTCACCTTGCTGTAGAACATGGCACTGTCAGTTTGTGTGGATGGTAGATAGCAGTACCTTGCTGTAGAACATTTTACTGTCAGTTTGTGTGGATGGTAGGTTGCTTCACAGTGCTGTAGAACATTGTACTGTCAGTTTTTGTAGATGGTAGGTTGCAGTACCTTGCTGTAGAACAATGAACTGTCAGTTTGTGTGGATGGTAGGTTGCTTCCCCTTGCTGTAGAACATTTTACTGTCAGTTTGTGTGGATGGTAGGTTGCTTCACAGTGCTGTAGAACATTGTACTGTCAGTTTTTGTAGATGGTAGGTTGCAGTACCTAGCTGTAGACCATTGTACTATCAGTGTGTGTGGATGGTAGGTTGCAGTACCTTACTGTAGAACATTGTACTGTCAGTTTTTGTAGATGGTAGGTTGCAGTACCTTGCTGTAGAACAATGAACTGTCAGTTTGTGTGGATGGTAGGTTGCTTCCCCTTGCTGTAGAACATTGTACTGTCAGTTTGTGTGGATGGTAGGTTGCTTCACAGTGCTGTAGAACATTGTACTGTCAGTTTTTGTAGATGGTAGGTTGCAGTACCTTGCTGTAGAACAATGAACTGTCAGTTTGTGTGGATGGTAGGTTGCTTCTCCTTGCTGTAGAACATTGTACTGCCAGTTTGTGTGGATGGTAGGTTGCAGTACCTTGCTGTAAAACATTGTACTGTCAGTTTGTGTGGATGGTAGGTTGCAGTACCTTGCTGTAGAACATTGTAGTGTCAGTTTGTGTTGATGGTAGGTTGCAGTACCTTGCTGTAGAACATTGCACTGTCAGTTTGTGTTGATGGTGGGTTGCTTCCCCTTTCTGTAAAATATTGTAATGTCAGTATGTGTGGATGGTAGGTTGCTTCCCCTTGCTGTAGAACATTGCACTGTCAGTTTGTGTGGATGTTAGGTAGCAGTCCCTTTGCTTTAGAACATTGTACTGTCAGTTTGTGTGGATGGTAGGTTGATTCCACTTGCTGTAGAATATTGTACTGTCAGTTTGTGTGGATGGTAGGTTGCTTCTCCTTGCTGTAGAACATTGTACTGTCAGTTTGTGTGGATGGTAGGTTGATTCCACTTGATGTAGAACATTGTACTGTCAGTTTGTGTGGATGGTAGGTTGCTTCCCCTTGCTGTAGAACATTGTACTGTCAGTTTGTGTGGATGGTAGGTTGCTTCCCCTTGCTGTAGAACATTGCACTGTCAGTTTGTGTAGATGGTAGGTTGCAGTACCTTGCTGTAGAACATGACACTGTCAGTTTGTGTAGATGGTAGGTTGCAGTACCTTGCTGTGGAACATTGTACTGTTAGTTTGTGTGGATGGTAGGTTGCAGTATGTAACAATGTGTGTATACAGATGGATCAACAAGTTCTGTGTTGTTTCTAAATAGGCTTTAATTTCACATGATGATACAAAATCCAAGTTCAAATCAGTTGTATTATGATGTTGTCTTCTCTTCTCTCGTTCATGGTGGTTACTCCTCAACAACAAGCTACGTCACGACTTGAGCATCTTTCTTACTGTTCTATATCGATGCTCAAGCGTGCTGTAGTCTTGCACCCCTAAAGCTAATACTGATATGATATTCATTCTGCTACAAGTACCTTGCTGTAGAACATTGTACTCTCAGTGTCTGTGGATGGTAGGTTGCAGTACCTTGCTGTAGATCATGGCACTGTCAGTTTGTGTGGATGGTAGGTTGCTTCCCCTTGCTGTAGAACATGGCACTGTCAGTGTGTGTGGATGGTAGGTTGCTTCCCCTTGCTGTAGAACATTGTACTGTCAGTTTGTGTGGATGGTAGATTGCAGTACCTTGCTGTAGAACATGGCACTGTCAGTTTTTGTGGATGGTAGGTTGCAGTACGTTGCTGTAGAACATGGCACTGTCAGTTTATGTGGATGGTAGGTTGCAGTACAGTTGCTGTAGAACATGGCACTGTCAGTTTATGTGGATGGTAGGTTGCAGTACCGTGCTGTAGAACATGGCACTCTAAATTTGTGTGGATGGTAGGTTGTAGTACCTTGCTGTAGAACATGGCACTGCCAGTTTGTGTGGATGGTAGGTTGTAGTACCGTGCTGTAGAACATGGCACTGTCAGTTTGTGTGGATGGTAGGTTGCAGTACCTTGCTGTAGAACATGGCACTGTCAGTTTGTATGGATGGTAGGTTGCAGTACCTTGCTGTAGAACAATGAACTGTCAGTTTGTGTGGATGGTAGGTTGCTTCACCTTGCTGTAGAACATGGCACTGTCAGTTTGTGTGGATGGTAGGTTGCTTCACCTTGCTGTAGAACATGGCACTGTCAGTTTGTGTAGATGGTAGATTGCAGTACCTTGCTGTAGAACATTTTACTGTCAGTTTGTGTGGATGGTAGGTTGCTTCACAGTGCTGTAGAATATTGTACTGTCAGTTTTTGTAGATGGTAGATTGCAGTACCTTGCTGTAGAACAATGAACTGTCAGTTTGTGTGGATGGTAGGTTGCTTCCCCTTGCTGTAGAACATTTTACTGTCAGTTTGTGTGGATGGTAGGTTGCTTCACAGTGCTGTAGAACATTGTACTGTCAGTTTTTGTAGATGGTAGGTTGCAGTACCTAGTTGTAGAACATTGTACTGTCAGTGTGTGTGGATGGTAGGTTGCTTACCCTTGCTGTAGAACATTGTACTGTCAGTTTGTGTGGATGGTAGGTTGCAGTACCTTGCTGTAAAACATTGTACTGTCAGTTTGTGTGGATGGTAGGTTGCAGTACCTTGCTGTAGAACATTGTAGTGTCAGTTTGTGTTGATGGTAGGTTGCAGTACCTTGCTGTAGAACATTGCACTGTCAGTTTGTGTTGATGGTGGGTTGCTTCCCCTTTCTGTAAAATATTGTAATGTCAGTATGTGTGGATGGTAGGTTGCTTCCCCTTGCTGTAGAACATTGCACTGTCAGTTTGTGTGGATGTTAGGTAGCAGTCCCTTTGCTTTAGAACATTGTACTGTCAGTTTGTGTGGATGGTAGGTTGATTCCACTTGCTGTAGAACATTGTACTGTCAGTTTGTGTGGATGATAGGTTGCTTCTCCTTGCTGTAGAACATTGTACTGTCAGTTTGTGTGGATGGTAGGTTGATTCCACTTGCTGTAGAACATTGTACTGTCAGTTTGTGTGGATGGTAGGTTGCTTCCCCTTGCTGTAGAACATTGTACTGTCAGTTTGTGTGGATGGTAGGTTGCTTCCCCTTGCTGTAGAACATTGCACTGTCAGTTTGTGTAGATGGTAGGTTGCAGTACCTTGCTGTAGAACATGACACTGTCAGTTTGTGTAGATGGTAGGATGCAGTACCTTGCTGTGGAACATTGTACTGTTAGTTTGTGTGGATGGTAGGTTGCAGTATGTAACAATGTGTGTATACAGATGGATCAACAAGTTCTGTGTTGTTTCTAAATAGGCTTTAATTTCACATGATGATACAAAATCCAAGTTCAAATCAATTGTATTATGATGTTGTCTTCTCTTCTCTTGTTCATGGTGGTTACTCCTCAACAACAAGCTACGTCACGACTTGAGCATCTTTCTTACTGATCTATATCGATGCTCAAGCGTGCTGTAGTCTTGCACCCCTAAAGCTAATACTGATATGATATTCATTCTGCTACAAGTACCTTGCTGTAGAACATGGCACTGTCAGTGTGTGTGGATGGTAGGTTGCAGTACCTTGCTGTAGAACATGGCACTGTCAGTTTGTATGGATGGTAGGTTGCAGTACCTTGCTGTAGAACAATGAACTGTCAGTTTGTGTGGATGGTAGGTTGCTTCACCTTGCTGTAGAACATGGCACTGTCAGTTTGTGTGGATGGTAGGTTGCTTCACCTTGCTGTAGAACATGGCACTGTCAGTTTGTGTGGATGGTAGATTGCAGTACCTTGCTGTAGAACATTTTACTGTCAGTTTGTGTGGATGGTAGGTTGCTTCACAGTGCTGTAGAACATTGTACTGTCAGTTATTGTAGATGGTAGGTTGCAGTACCTTGCTGTAGAACAATGAACTGTCAGTTTGTGTGGATGGTAGGTTGCTTCCCCTTGCTGTAGAACATTTTACTGTCAGTTTGTGTGGATGGTAGGTTGCTTCACAGTGCTGTAGAACATTGTACTGTCAGTTTTTGTAGATGGTAGGTTGCAGTACCTAGCTGTAGAACATTGTACTGTCAGTGTGTGTGGATGGTAGGTTGCAGTACCTTACTGTAGAACATTGTACTGTCAGTTTTTGTAGATGGTAGGTTGCAGTACCTTGCTGTAGAACAATGAACTGTCAGTTTGTGTGGATGGTAGGTTGCTTCCACTTGCTGTAGAACATTGTACTGTCAGTTTGTGTGGATGGTAGGTTGCTTCACAGTGCTGTAGAACATTGTACTGTCAGTTTTTGTAGATGGTAGGTTGCAGTACCTTGCTGTAGAACAATGAACTGTCAGTTTGTGTGGATGGTAGGTTGCTTCCCCTTGCTGTAGAACATTTTACTGTCAGTTTGTGTGGATGGTAGGTTGCTTCACAGTGCTGTAGAACATTGTACTGTCAGATTTTGTAGATGGTAGGTTGCAGTACCTTGCTGTAGAACAATGAACTGTCAGTTTGTGTGGATGGTAGGTTGCTTCCCCTTGCTGTAGAACATTGTACTGTCAGTTTGTGTGGATGGTAGGTTGCAGTACCTTGCTGTAGAACATTGTACTGTCAGTTTGTGTGGATGGTAGGTTGCATTACCTAGCTGTAGAACATTGTACTGTCAGTGTGTGTGGATGGTAGGTTGCAGTACTTTACTGTAGAACATTGTACTGTCAATTTTTGTAGATGGTAGGTTGCAGTACCTTGCTGTAGAACAATGAACTGTCATTTTGTGTGGATGGTAGGTTGCAGTACCTTACTGTAGAACTTTGCACTGTCAGTTTGTGTGGATGGTAGGTTGCAGTACTTTGCTGTAGAATATTGTACTGTCAGTTTGTGCGGATGGTAGGTTGCAGTACCTTGCTGTAGAACTTTGCACTGTCAGTTTGTGTGGATGGTAGTTTGCAGTACTTTGCTGTAGAACATTGTACTGTCAGTTTGTGTGGATGGTAGGTTGCAGTACCTTGCTGTAAAATATTGTAGTGTCAGTTTGTGTTTATGGTAGGTTGCTTCCCCTTGCTGTAGAACATTTTACTGTCAGTTTGTGTGGATGGTAGGTTGCTTCACAGTGCTGTAGAACATTGTACTGTCAGTTTTTGTAGATGGTAGGTTGCAGTACCTTGCTGTAGAACAATGAACTGTCAGTTTGTGTGGATGGTAGGTTGCTTCCCCTTGCTGTAGAACATTGTGCTGTCAGTTTGTGTGGATGGTAGGTTGCAGTACCTTGCTGTAGAACATGGTACTGTCAGTTTGTGTTGATGGTAGGTTGCTTCCCCTTGCTGTAGAATATGGCACTGTCAGTTTGTGTAGATGGTAGGTTGCGGTACCTTGCTGTAGAACAATGAACTGTCAGTTTGTGTGGATGGTGGTTTGCAGTACCTTGCTGTAGAACATGGCACTGTCAGTTTGTGTGGTTGGTATGTTGCAGTACCTTGCTGTAGAACATTGCACTGTCAGTTTGTGTGGATGGTAGGTTGCAGTACCTTGCTGTAGAACATGGCACTGTCGGTGCCGCTGATCCAGTGCCGCTGCCATTGTTTCCTGTCTAATCTGTAACTTCTCAACATCATCATACGTAAATATTGCTGCGTATGGCCATATTTATTTCCTTGACGCAAACTCTCCAGCCCTCTTGTGAGTATCTGTTCATTCTCCAAGAATTTCTGGAAATATGTAACAAAACCTTGCCATGTGTACTCTGCCAATGTGATAATCCTATAGCTATTAAGTCTTTAATGGTTCTTGCCTGGCTTGGGTAATGGGATTATATAGCCGCGCGCCCACTCCTGGGCCATTGATGCTGTGCTATTGCTCAGTTTAAAACAAGTAGCCATCTCCTCCAAATCTACTTTGCTCATATCTTTCATATGGGAGTATCTAACACCGTCAGTTCCTGGCACAGTGTCCTTCGCTGCTTTAAATACATGCTTGATGTCTTCTACTTATCGTCTTTTACTTGATGTCTTCTACTTGATGTCTTCTATTTGATGTCTTCTACTTGATGTCTTCTACTTGATGTCTTCTACTTGATGTCTTCTACTTGATGTCTTCTACTTTATATCTTCTACTTGATATCTTCTACTTGATGTCTTCTACTTGATGTCTTCTACTTGATGTCTTCCACTTGATGTCTTCTACTTGATGTCTTCTACTTGATGTCTTCTACTTTATATCTTCTACTTGATATCTTCTACTTGATATCTTCTACTTGTTGTCTTCTACTTGATGTCTTCTATTTGATGTCTTCTACTTGATGTCTTCTACTTGATGTCTTCTACTTGATGTCTTCTACTTGATGTCTTCTACTTGATGTCTTCTACCTTATATCTTCTACTTTATATCTTCTACTTTATATCTTATACTTGATGTCTTCTACTTGATGTCTTCTATTTGATGTCTTCTATTTGATGTCTTCTATTTGATGTCTTCTACTTGATGTCTTCTACTTGATGTCTTCTACTTGATGTCTTCTACTTGATGTCTTCTACTTGATGTCTTCTACTTGATGTCTTCTACTTGATGTCTTCTACTTGATGTCTTCTACTTGATGTCTTCCACTTGATGTCTTCTACTTGATGTCTTCTACCTTATATCTTCTACTTTATATCTTCTACTTTATATCTTCTACTTGATGTCTTCTACTTGATGTCTTCTATTTGATGTCTTCTATTTGATGTCTTCTACTTGATGTCTTCTACTTGATGTCTTCTACTTGATGTCTTCTACTTGATGTCTTCTACTTGATATTTTCTACTTGATATCTTCTACTTGATATCTTCTATTTGATGTCTTCTACTTGATGTCTTCTACTTGATGTCTTCTACTTGATGTCTTCTACTTGATGTCTTCTATTTGATGTCTTCTACTTGATGACTTCTACTTGATGTCTTCTACTTGATGTCTTCTACTTGATGTCTTCTACTTGATGTTTTCTACTTGATGTCTTCTATGTGATGTCTACTACCTGTACTCCATCATCATAGCCGTCGTCCTTAATGAAAACTGCTGACTGCTCTCTGCCCGCCTCCCCGCTGTCTCCATCTTTGTGATCTGTCTCTGTTATACACCCTGTCCAGGAAAGCTTCTCCTTTCACCTTGTCTGTTGTCATGGGCATGCCGATATCCGTATATACTCTCGGCATTGTTGTAGGCTGGTCTTTTCAACGAATGTATCTGTGTAGTTTCCAGATTGTCCAAAGTCTTATCACCTCCCAGCTCACTCATGAAATTATCCCATTTAGCTTTGAGGACGCATATATCAGAGCCAGATATGCTGTCTTCATGTGCACTCTTTTATGAGCACCAGGTCTTGAGGATGCATATACCAGAGCCAGATATGATCTCTTCATGTGCACTCTTACGTGACCACTGGGTCTTGATGATGCATATATCAGAGTCATATATGCTCTATTCATGTGCATTCTAAAATAGATGGGTGTTTTTATTCGGGTGATGAATTGGATAGCAGCTGCCCTGCATTATCTTACCATATATTAACGACACATTAAAATATGTAATCGATTCCAATTTAATGAAGTGAACAATGAACGCAGCTGTGGCCATTTATAGTACAAGACGTTTATTCGATTAATTATCCTCATTAAGTTCTTGTTTGTTATCAACGTGTGCCACCATTATATCGCCTCAAAGCTTTTAACAACTCTAAGTCCTGTCTTGGAAGGTTTGAGCATACGACTTTCTCCTGGTTGTCTGAAAGAGCAGTTAGTAGTTGGCTGTAAGAACTTGTCGCTATTAGCTGCAGGTATAACTTGTCACTATTAGCTGTAAGTACAACTTGTCACTATTAGATGTAGGTACAACTTGTCACTATTAGCTGCAGGAACAACTTGTCACTATTAGATGTAGGTTACAACTTGTCACTATTAGCTATAAGTACAACGTGTCCATATTAGCTGTAAGTAGAACTTGTCATTATTAGCTGTAAGTAGAACTTGTCCATATTAGCTGTAAGTAGAACTTGTCACGATTAGCTACAAGTACAAAATGTCCCTATTAGCTATAAGTACAACTTGTCCATATTAGATGTAAGGAGAACGTGCCACTATCAGCTGTAAGTATAACTTGTCCATATTAGCTGTAAGAAGAACATGCCACTATCAGATGTAATAAGAACTTGTCACTATTAGCTGTAAGTAGAACTTGTCCCTATTAGCTATAAGTAGAACATGTCACTATCAGCTCTATATAGAACTTGCCCCTATTAGCGGTAAGTACAACTTGTCCCTATTATCTTTAAGTACACCATCTCCATAGAAGGGTTCTCACTTCTGTGTATTGTTGGGTAAATATTTGCCAGAATTGTTCTGCGCAGACTTCAAGTCCTAGGAGATCAAGTCTACCCCGAATCACAGTGTGGCGTTGGATAGAACCGGTCAACTATTGATATGATATTCTCAATGCGACAAATGCAAGAAAAATGCCGGGGAAAAAATCAACCATTGTTTATTGCCTTCATCGACCTCACAAAGGCATTTGATTTGGTCAGTCTTGAGGGTCTGTTCAAGGCACTAAAGAAGATTGGCTGCCCACCCACTCTTCTGTCCATTGTGGAATCGTTGCACACAGGCATGAAGGGTATAATCAAGTTTGATGGTGCAACTTCAGAAGAGTTTGAAATCAAGAGTGGAGTTAAGCAAGGTTGTGTACTAGCCCCCACCCTCTTTGGAATATACCTTTCACTTCAACTTAAATATAGCTTTCGTGATCAGAATGGTGGTAAATACATTCATTCACGCTCTGATGGTGACGTCTATAATACTCAGAGATTAAAGGCCAAGACCAAGACTAGGAGAGTACTGATCAGAGAGTTGTTTTTTGCAGATTATGCTGCAATTACGACCCACTCTGAGGAAGAATTACAACATCTACTATCTACATTCTCCAATTGTCTGCATATCAGTTGTATTACCCACACTGCTATATGCTTGTGAAACCTGGACTGTTTATCAGCGACACGCTAGGAAATTAAACCACTTCCACACAGTCTGCATTAGGAAGTTACTGAAGATTAAATGGCAAGACAAGATCCCAGACACTGAAGTTCTAGAAAGAGCGTTCATGCCCAGTATCCACACTCTACTAATGAAGAATCAGATTCGCTGGGCTGGCCACTTGACTCGCATGCCAGATGATCACAGGCTCTCTAAACGAATTTTTTAAGGCGAGTTGCGTTGTGGTAAACGCTCCCAAAGCGGCCAGAGGAAACGAATTAAAGACACTCTGAAAATCTCACTGAATGCTTTTGGTCATCATGACACCTGGGAGACTGCAGCCAGAGACCAAAATTCGTGTTGTGCATCATTACGCAAGGGTGCAGTCACTTGTGAGGCAACCAGGACTGCAAGAGCTGTGAAGAAAAGACAGAACAGAAAAACCACTGCAAAAAAAAACTCCTCCAGAAATGTCAACCATTCTTTGTCCACATTGTCAAAGAACATTTCGAGCCAAAATAGGCCTTATCAGCCATCTTAGAACTCACGGCTCCATACTTTCAACCCCACTGGATAAAATGAATGGTCATCATCATTCTTGATGGACAAACAACACATTCTCCAATGCTTGTTCTGAATTTTATTTAACAAATAACAAAAAAGAAGACACAGATTATGTCACAAGGTACACATGCTGTGCCATCAATCGTTATTGACGACGCCGAACTGGAGAAAGTAGACCATTTTACATATCTAGGATAAGAGGTAAACAGCAAATTATCCCTAGATCAGGAAATCAACATCAGGATTGGTAAGGCAGCAACAACAATGAACATGTTAGCAAAATGAGTCTGGGAGAACAGGAAGCTTACTGCAAAAGCAAAAGTCCTTGTCTACCAAGCCTGTGTTCTTAGTACTCTTCTTTATGGCAGTGAAACCTGGCCAACTTACTCACACCAAGAGAAACGTTTAAATTGCTTTCATATGCGGTGTCTGCGAAGAATACTTGGTATTAAGTGGCAAGACAAATTCACAAATACTGAAATATTGGAAAGATCAGGTTGTGCGACGGTGTGTCCCATGCTCAGTCTTCGTAGACTCAGATAGATAGGACACTTTAGGAGGATGGATGATGGCAGAATACCAACAGATATCCTTTTTGGTGAATTACAGATGGGTAGGAGATCTCAGGGTCGGCCTCTACTACGATACAAAGATGTGAGTAAGCATGGAATGATTGATACATGCATTGATAATGCACATTGGGAGCAAGTTGCCGCTGAAAGTGTTACATGGAGGGCAACTATCAGAAATGGAATAAAGACAAATGAGAAAATGATTGCAGATAAAGCACACATAGAGAGTGAGAGACTAAGATGGTGCATGATTGTGGAAATGACCATGTTTTCACGTGCATCCACTGTGGACGAACAGTTACAGCGCGGATTGGCCTTATCAGCCACAATCGCCACCTCTATGGGTTGTAGTTATTATGCCTTTTTGAAGCACAATGTACCAAACAAGTCTGTCAAGACGGCAATGTGCCAATAAAGACCATCTCCCTATTGGCTGTAAGAATAACTATCAGATATAAGTAGAACTGCTCCCTATTATCTGTAAGAAGAACTTGTCACTATTAGCTGTAAGTACAACATGTCTATATCAGCTGTAAGTAGAACTGTCACTATCAGCTGTGAGTAAAACTTGTCACTATTAGCTGTAACATGAATATGTAACTGTGATGTAATTGTAGCGTCCCTACAATTCCATAGTATTGACCCCTTAAGTACCATACTTTAGGAGGAGAAAACGGGGATAAATTGACCTTATGACGTCATAATTTATGTGGACCTGGTTTAAATCCTAGCCCGGTGATTGGTGGAGAACCCTACCAGACCGTGGCGCTAGAATTGAACAAATGGTTAGTAGACATTTTGGTCAGTCAGAGAACAAAGGCCGAACAAGGTAGCCTCCCGTTTTGGAGTGCACAATCCCACAATATTTCACTCTCTGGAACCTAGGTATGTTGAAAGTGCATTATGAATGTGTAATCATGTCTTTTGATAAGGTACATATATAACTGTGTTTAAATAATAATTGTTAAAATGATAAATCAACAATTCTTGTTAGCGAATACCTGAGGGATCGCCTTCTACGGAGCGGCCCTGTTTGCCTCCTTGCCGATTTTCCAATGCATACAGTTTCAAATTCCTATGTTTAACTTATTCTATGCATCTCACTATCAATGTCTATAAATCTGCAAATATTCAATATGCTTTAGAGTGTTCACTCTAAGGACATTCTATGAAACTTTTCTCTATGCGGAAGATAATAATATTAACGCTTCTTACGGGCCAGTTCATGTTGCAGAAATAGTTCCGCTAATTTGTAAATTGAGCTATCTTGCCATCACGGCATATATTCTTGTTTACATCTTAATAAGCAAACATGTGTGATTATCATGTAATCCTTTCATAAGTATGCAAGGGAAATGCCATGTTTAATGAGTCTAATCTCAAGAAAGAAAGAAAGAAAGAAAGAAAGAAAGAAAGAAAAGAAAGAAAGAAAGAAAACGCATGATATATGGTGATCCCGGACGATCCCCCACTTGTGGTATTTAATATATGGGAAATATTTGCATTGCTTGTCTAGTGGATCCCTGGTGGGATGGAGTTTAGATTTTCACTCAATTCTATAAGGCAAGATGATCAGGAAGGTTTACAGCAGATACCAGGAGGAAAAACACTTCACTCCTTTAGTCAATGGTATCTAGGCGTAGGCATCCCCTCCCACTCAACCATCTTCTAAATTTTACATAGTGGTAGAGGACATTGATTGTTTACAACATTAAGAACAACCACTTTTGAACAAACATCAACAAGCAATTGACGTACACATCAGCATTGGAACAACAGTTCATCAGTAATTAACTCAAGATCTGAGTAATATTTATGTAAGTGTAATGGCCACATTGAGCTTCTGGAATATGCATGGGTTGAAATATGACTTAGGTACACATTCACAGGAGATTATATGTAATACCATAAACACAATTACATGTGGTAACCCCCATGTTTCCCCAAAACCCAATCCCATCAACAACAACAACAACAACAAACAAACAAAAACCAAAAAAAAATGAGATGGTGTTCAGGATAATCAAACAATACACATTCAGTACATAATACTAAACGAATTATTTAGTTTTATGCTTTCTGTTCATTTTCTGTTGTGCGGTTATTTATTCTCTCCAATGCTTGGCAGTTAATTTCTCTGGGGACCGAAATAATAATCACTGAACGGTGTCCTGCTCTAAAATGTCCATTGAAAATTGGCTGACGAATATATCATAATCAGGGATTGAACACTCTTGTGCTAATGGGCTCTGTGTCCTAGTGAAATCGTGGCCTGGGTCAATAAAGCTTTCAGGAGCTCCTCTTAAGACGGGGCCGAACGTACTTCTCTTTAACATCGAATAGATGAAAAGATGAGGACCGTCCAGCATCTCGGCTTATGTTATCCGATTCTCGATTCTTGTTCAAAAGACTGGTTCACACACCCAGACTCCAATCTATAGGCCAACCCACACTTGATGATAAGGCATTCAGGCAAACCTGGGACCAGCATAGAGGCATACTTCGATATATCCATTTCATTCACAGGAACATACACTGTTGAGTAACACTCGTTGGTAGCATCTGGGACTATGTCCAGAATGGTCTGAACAGGCATGGAACAGAAGAAGAATTCTTCCAGCACACAACCTGGGAGTCTCAACAGTCGGAGGATTCTCTCTGCTGCATGTGTATATATATTTACTCCACTCGCTTCTTTCACTGGGTCTTCCCATTGGTGTTCAGGTGTAGGACCTGGTGTTGATGACTTGTGTCTTTCATAGTGTCTTTCAGTGTCTTTGAGTTAGTGTTCATATCTAGGACTTGTGTTGAGCTTCCTTATTTAATAGTGTCTTCCCATTGGTGTTCATATCTAGGACCTGGTGTTGATTTTGCCGCTGTATAACTGGTGTCGAAGGCTGATACATTTTAGTATTTGAAATTGGGAATCCAACAGGCAGTTGCAGAGTCCTCACTGCTGTTAATTTGGTTAAAACTGGGACTTACATTTAGTTTCGTTGACCATGATGATTGATGGTGCGTCAGGCGGTACCTCCAAGCAGTAAAGGCAGACGATACTCTGGTATCAGTGTACTCTGTATATCCGTTTATCTTGATAGACATTTAGATAAGGGAGTCCGTCTTGGGTATCCTGACAGAAGTCGGAATATATCAATAGCGTTTTACACTCTTTCACTGATAAAAGCAGCTAATAATTGCTGTAATCATCATTTCCTTATAGGCCCAGGCTATGTTTAGGACATTTTTCCATTTGTCACATACTACCAGCTGTTGACCCAGGATCCGTTTCGGTGATAATGTCCTAACCACCACCTGCTTCTCCCCAGAGCTGGTAATGACAAAAGAACACAATCCCAAACATTAGTACAACTTTGTGTTAAGTTAACATTTTCACAACACAAATACAAGATCAAAGGGGAAGGAGAATTTTTCCCATGCCTTGTCGCTTATGGTAGAGTTTTTCTAACTCTACATGTGAGTAAGGTATCTTCTCACTCTATATTCCTATCTGATGTTGTTATTGGGATAAAATGTGTATTCCAGCATTAAAAGTAACAATCATGAAGAGAATATATAAATCTCATAGGATAGAAAACATATGAATCTCTTATATAAATAATAATCATTTTATTAATAATGCAGGATCCATTTTTGAGATTTTCTCTCATTCTTCAATCCATAAGACCGAACAGGTGGTCTTCTTCCCATCTGCTTATAGGCACATGGGTTAGTGAACGCTGTTATATAACTCACCCATTCCTGCTAGCATAGAAGTATCCTTACTGGGGAATCCTTCTGCAGCATAGTAAGTATTCTCAACGGTGTTGGCAATTTCTGAACATAATATTAATCCAGGCGCCTAAAGCCATGATGCAATGCGGACTGAAGGCACGTCCTGCCAGACATTCGAATCTATATATCATGCGTTTTCTTTCTTTCTTTCTTGAGATCATACTCATTAAATATGGCATTTCCCTTGAATACTTATGAAAAGCTTACATGATAATCACACATGTGTGCTTACTAAGATGTAAACAAGAAGATGTGCCGTAATGGCAAGATAGCTCAATTTACAAATTAGCGGAACTTTTTCCTCCAACATGACCTGGTCCATAAGATGCGTTAATAATATTATCTTCCGAATAGAGAAAAGCTTCATAGAATGTCCTTAGAGTGAACACTCCACAGCATATTGAATATTTGCAGATTTATAGGCATTCATAGTGAGATAGCTTCGTAATACATAGAATAAGTTAAACATAGGAATTTGAAACGGTATGCATAAGAAAATCGACAGCGAGGCAAACATGGCCGCTCAGTAGAAGGCGATCCCTCAGGCCATCGTTCATAAAAATTGTTGATTTATCATGTTAACAATACTTATTTAAATACAATGATATGTGTACCTTATCAAAAGACATGATTACACATTAATAATGCATTTTCAACATACCTATGCTGCAGAGAGTGAAATATTGTGGAATGTTGCCCTCCCAAGCGGGCGGCTACCTTGTTCGGTCTTTGTTCTCTGACTGCCCAAAATGTTTACTAACCCTTCGTTCAATTCTAGCGCCATGGTCTAGCCGAATACTTGACCAATCACGGGGCTAGGATTTAAACCAGGGCCACATAAATTATAACGTCACACATGTAAATTTAGCCCCGTTTTCTTCCGCCAAAGTATGGCACTTAAGGGGTCAATACTAGGAAATTGTAGGCCCGCTACAATTATATCACAGTCACTATCAGCTGTAAGTAGAATATCTTATATTTTTAGCTGTATGTAGAACATATTAGTGTTTGGCTGTAAGTAGAACATCTTGGTTATCAGTAGAACATCTTAGTGTATGGCTATAATAGAACATCTCATTGTTTGACTGTAAACATAATATTTACATACTTGTTTGCACACAGAGCATGAGAGTTTCCACTGTAAATAGAATGTTTTAGAATTTTTCTGTAAATATACCCTGTTTGTATTTGACTTTAAATAGAAAATTTTAATAATTTCGCTGAAAATAGAATAGTTGAAAATAGAACATTTTTGTGTTTGGTTGTATTTATATGGATGACTGAAGTCATCTTAGAACTCATGGAAATAAGAAGAAATAACAAAAATAACCATGAAAAATATGAAGAGATTCACAGGAAAATTAGGAAACTATGCAAAGAGGCACACACAAAAAAAGCATTGTTTGAGGAAAATGTCTGGGGAATTGATTGATTGATTGATTGATCTAGGAACCGACATCACAGCATTCGGGACATTCCCATAATTCCCATAATACTGGGGAATTGAAAACCAACACAACGCCGGGAATATCAAAATAATGCACAAAATAATTAATGACATCGTTAACAACGGGTTGCCTAAAAACCAAAGATGGCAAAAAAATAATAGAAAAAACTCAGATTTTATATGTGTGGTCTGATTATCTGAAAGACGTTTGTGATGATACAAGAGAAGAACAGTGTTGATACACATTGGCACTTTGCAGTCTTGACAGACGATAGTTTGTTACATTGTGCTTGAAAAAAAAGCATAATAACTACAACCCAAGGCGGTAGAGAATGTGACTGATACGGCCCATTCGCGCTGTAAATGTTTGTCCACAGTAGATGCATGTGAACACATGGTTATTCCCACCGTCATGCACCATCTTACGTCTCGTACGCTCGGTGTGTGACCTATCTGCAATCATTCTTTCCTTTGTCTTTATTCCATTTATGATATTTGCCCTCCATTCAACACGTTCAGCGGCGACTTGCTTCCAATGTGCATTATCAATGCCTGTATCAATCATGTCCCGCTTACACACATCTTTGTATCGTAGTAGAGGCCGATGCTGAGATCTCCTACCCATCTGTAATTCACCAAAAACAGATGTCCTTTTGTATTCTACCATCATCCACCCCCCTAACGTGTCCTATCCATCTGATTCTACGAAGACTGAGCATGGAACAAACCGTCACACAACATGAACTTTCCAATACTTCAGTATTTGTGATTTTGTTTTGCCACTTAATATCATGTATTCTTCGCAGACATCGGATATGAAAGCTGTTTAAACGTTTCTCTTTTAGAAATATCTTTTAGAATGGTGTTGATACAGGGAGTTAGTCAACAGAGTATCCTATCTGCTCATGCAACTATTATTCCATAATTGCTCAGATCCCCTCCCCAGTATCTCCCCCTCAGCGTGTAGCAACTGACGACGCCAGTTCTGTGTTGGTTGACAGTTCTTCTTTGGCTTCCCACATGGAACTCTGGTCTAGCTTGAACACGTCTGACTTAATGTCCTTGCAGTCTGGTCACAATTGCAGAATAACTTCCATTCCTTGAGTCGTTTCTTGTCCTTCCTAACTGAGGGAGATCAGAATCACATCAATTCCTTGAGTCATTTACTTGTCCTTCCTAACTGAGGGAGATCAGAATCACATCCATTCCTTGAGTCATTTACTTGTCCTTCCTCCCTGAGGGAGATCAGAATCACATCCATTCCTTGAGTCATTTACTTGTCCTTCATACCTGAGGGAGATCAGAATCACATCCATTCCTTGAGTCATTTACTTGTCCTTCCTACCTGAGGGAGATCAAAATCACATCCATTCCTTGAGTCATTTACTTGTCCTTCCTACCCGAGGGAGATCAGAATCACATCCATTCCTTGAGTCATTTTTTGTCCTTCCTCCCTGAGGTAGATCAGAATCACATCCATTCCTTGAGTCATTTACTCGTCCTGCCTACCTGAGAGAGATCAGAATCACATCCATTCCTTGAGTCATTTACTCGTCCTTCCTACCTGAGGGAGATCAGAATCACATCCATTCCTTGAGTCATTTACTCGTCCTTCCTACCTGAGAGAGATCAGAATCACATCAATTCCTTGAGTCATTTACTTGTCCTTCCTACCTGAGGGAGAACAGAATCACATCCATTCCTTGAGTCATTTACTTGTCCTTCCTACCTGAGGGAGATCAGAATCACATCCATTCCTTGAGTCATTTACTTGTCCTTCCTACTTGAGGGAGATCAGAATCACATCCATTCCTTGAGTCATTTACTTGTCCTTCCTACCTGAGGGAGATCAGAATCACATCCATTCCTTGAGTCATTACTTGTCCTTCCTACCTGAGGGAGATCAGAATCACATCCATTCCTTGAGTCATTTACTCGTCCTTCCTACCTGAGGGAGATCAGAATCACACGCATTCCTTGAGTCATTTACTTGTCCTTCCTAGGTAAGAGAGATCAGAATCACATCCATTCCTTGAGTCATTTACTTGTCCTTCCTACCTGAGGGAGATCAGAATCACTTCCATTTCTTGAGTCATTTACTTGTCCTTCCTACCTGAGGGAGATCAGAATCACATCCATTCCTTGAGTCATTTACTTGTCCTTCCTACCTGAGGGAGATCAGAATCACATCCATTCCTTGAGTCATTTACTTGTCCTTCCTACCTGAGGGGGATCAGAATCACATCCATTCCTTGAGTCATTTACTTGTCCTTCCTATCTGAGGGAGATCAGAATCACATCCATTCCTTGAGTCATTTACTCGTCCTTCCTACCTGAGGGAGATCAGAATCACATCCATTCCTTGAGTCATTTACTTGTCCTTCCTACCTGAGGGAGATCAGAATCACATGCATTCCTTGAGTCATTTACTTGTCCTTCCTAGGTGAGAGAGATCAGAATCACATCCATTCCTTGAGTCATTTACTTGTCCTTCCTACCTGAGGGGGATCAGAATCACATCCATTCCTTGAGTCATTTACTTGTCCTTCCTACCTGAGGGAGATCAGAATCACATCCATTCCTTGAGTCATTTACTCGTCCTTCCTACCTGAGGGAGATCAGAATCACATGCATTCCTTGAGTCATTTACTTGTCCTTCCTAGGTGAGAGAGATCAGAATCACATCCATTCCTTGAGTCATTTACTCGTCCTTCCTACCTGAGAGAGATCAGAATCACATCCATTCCTTGAGTCATTTACTCGTCCTTCCTACCTGAGGGAGATCAGAATCACACGCATTCCTTGAGTCATTTACTTGTCCTTCCTAGGTAAGAGAGATCAGAATCACATCCATTCCTTGAGTCATTTACTTGTCCTTCCTACCTGAGGGAGATCAGAATCCCTTCCATTTCTTGAGTCATTTACTTGTCCTTCCTACCTGAGGGAGCTCAGAATCACATCCATTCCTTGAGTCATTTACTTGTCCTTCCTACCTGAGGGAGATCAGAATCACATCCATTCTTTGAGTCATTTACTTGTCCTTCCTACCTGAGGGGGATCAGAATCACATCCATTCCTTGAGTCATTTACTTGTCCTTCCTATCTGAGGGAGATCAGAATCACATCCATTCCTTGAGTCATTTACTCGTCCTTCCTACCTGAAGGAGATCAGAATCACATCCATTCCTTGAGTCATTTACTTGTCCTTCCTACCTGAGGGAGATCAGAATCACATCCATTCCTTGAGTCATTTACTCGTCCTTCCTACCTGAGGGAGATCAGAATCACATCCATTCCTTGAGTCATTTACTTGTCCTTCCTACCTGAGGGAGATCAGAATCACATCCATTCCTTGAGTCATTTACTCGTTCTTCCTACCTGAGAGAGATCAGAATCACATCCATTCCTTGGCTCATTTACTTGTCCTTCCTACCTGAGGGAGATCAGAATCACATCCATTCCTTGAGTCATTTACTTGTCCTTCCTACCTGAGGGAGATCAGAATCACATCCATTCCTTGAGTCATTTACTTGTCCTTCCTACCTGAGGGAGATCAGAATCACATCCATTCCTTGAGTCATTTACTTGTCCTTCCTACCTGAGGGAGATCAGAATCACATGCATTCCTTGAGTCATTTACTCATCCTGCCTACTCGAGGGAGTTCGGGAAGTCCGCATGGTCAGTTGCTCTTCCCTTCCCTCATCCGCCAAGCTCGTAAGTATATTTGCGCAATCATTCCCTCCTACACCAGCGTTCCCCAGCTAAAAAAAAAACAAAAACAACACAGATATTAATTAGTCGTGAGCCTCCTCACAAATGCTCCAACCTGGGCCGTCAAAGCCAATGAGCTACATGCGAGCCACACAACAGACTCATCAGTGTAGATGATTATATCACCATGGGAATAATTGTCAAACATCAACACTTGTACTTCTGTCTCAACGGCAATTTTGTTTTGTTGCTTGCATCCTATTTACACTCTAATGAAGACTGACCAGCACGTACGGCATCCGTCTGTCCTGGCACCTGTTCTTCGCCAGATTCTATGTCCTCTAGTTTACACACCTTTTAAATACATTCTTCGGACTGATCCATTCAGCCTTGTCATTGCAACCTTTTCTTATCTCCAAATATCATTATGCAGTCGATGTTGTGTGTAAATGTTGTGTATGGATGTTGTGTGTAACTGTTGTGTGTGGGAGGTGTCGAAACTATTCACTTGCAGGAACATCCTTGTTCTGTCCTCCATGGCAGGACAATCGAATAGGAAGAGCATTGCCTTGCATGTTGTATCTTTTGTGCGCCCAAGTGTGATGCCACCGTCTCATTCTGCACCATTTCTGCACTATGTCAATTAAGTGTGGCCGAGAGTCAGGATCGCCATAGAATACTAAATTACAGATAGGACCAGACCCTGGTATAAGAGAGACGGGGCGCTGTTGACAGTTTGACACAGTCATCAGGCTCATTCATCACTGTCACACCTTTTGTTACAGGGCGCCTTTACTGAAGATTGTTACAGGGATCGTTTCCTGAAGATAGTTACAGGGAGCTGTACCCCAGTGCGGTTACAGGGAATTGTTACTTGTGTTATTACAAGGAGCTCTATTTCTGAGTTTTTACATGGAGCTGTACCTTCATGTTGTTACAGGAGCGTTTGCTGAAGACTGTTACACGGATCGTTTACTGAGGATTGTTACAAGGAGCTGTACCCCGGTGCTGTTAAACGGAGTTGTTACCTGTGTTATTACAGGAGCTGTATCTCTGAGTTTTTACATGGAGCTGTACATTAATGTTGTTACAGGGAGCTTTACCTCAGTGTTGTTATAGGGGCCTGTACCTCAGTGTTGTTATAAGGAACTTTACCTCAGTGTTGTTAAAGAGAGTTGTACCTCAGTGTTGTTAAAGGGAGTTGTACCTCTGTGTTGTTATAGGGGCCTGTACCTCAGTGTTGTTATAAGAAACATTACCTCAGTGTTGTTAAAGGAACCTTACCCCAGTGGTGTTAAAGGGAGTTGTACCTCAGTGTTGTTACAGGGAGCTCTACCTCTGTGTTGTTATAGGCAACATTACCTCAGTGTTGTTAAAGAGAGTTGTACCTCAGTGTTGTTAAAGGGAGTTGTACCTCAGTGTTGTTACAGGGAGATCTACATCTGTGTTGTTATAGGGGCCTGTACCTCAGTGTTGTTATAAAGAACTTTACCTCAGTGTTGTTAAAGGGAGTTGTACCTCAGTGTTGTTATAGGGAACTTTACCTCAGTGTTGTTAAAGAGAGTTGTACCTCAGTGTTGTTATAAGGAACTTTACCTCAGTGTAGGTAAAGAGAGTTGTACCTCAGTGTTGTTATAAGGAACTTTACCTAGTGTTGTTAAAGAGAGTTGAACCTCAGTGTTGTTACAGGGAGCTCTACCTCTGTGTTGTTGTAGGGAATTTTAAATCTGTGTTGTTATAGGGAATTTTACTTCAGTGTTGTTAAAGAGAGTTGTACCTCAGTGTTGTTACAGGGAGCTGTACCTCTGTGTTATAGGGGTCTGTACATCAGAGTTGTTATAAGGAACTTTACCTCAGTGTTGTTAAAGAGAGTTGTATCCCAGTGTTGTTACAGAGAGTTGTACCTCAGTGTTGTTATACGGAACTTTACCTCAGTGTTGTTAAAGAGAGTTGTACCTCAGTGTTGTTACAGGCAGCTCTACCTCTGTGTTGTTATAGGGAACTTTACCTCAGTGGTGTTAAAGAGAATTGTACCTCAGTATTGTTAAATAGAGTTGTACCGCAGTGTTGTTATAGGGAACTTTACCTCAGTGTTGTTAAAGAGAGTTGTACCTCAGTGTTGTTACAGGCAGCTCTACCTCTGTGTTGTTATAGGGAACTTTACCTCAGTGGTGTTAAAGAGAATTGTACCTCAGTATTGTTAAATAGAGTTGTACCGCAGTGTTGTTATAGGGAACTTTACCTCAGTGGTGTTAAAGAGAGTTTACATCAGTGTTGTTATAAGGAACTTTACTTCAGTTTTGTTGCAGGGGGCTGTACCTCAGTGTTCTTATTGGGAGTGGTACTTCAATGTTGTTACATGGAGTTATACCTCTGTGTTTTTACATGGAGCTGTACCTCAGTGTTTTGATAGGGAGCTGTACCTCAGTGTTTTGATAGGGAGCTGTACCTCAGTGTTCTTATTGGGAGCGGTACTTCAATGTTGTTACATGGAGATATACCTCTGTGTTTTTACATGGAGCTGTACCTCAGTGTTTTGATAGGGAGCTGTACCTCAGTGTTTTGATAGGGAGCTGTACCTCGGTGTAGATTTAGGGAGCTGTACCTCAGTGTTGTTATAGGGAGCTGTACCTCTGTGTTGTTACAGGGAGCTGTAACTATATTTTGTAACAAGGGGCTGTACATCAGTGCTGTTATACGGAGCTATACCTCAGTGCTGTTATAGGGAGCTGTACCTCAGTGTTGTTATAGGGAGCTGTACCTCAGTGCTGTTATAGGGAGCTGTACCTCAATGTTGTTACAGGGAGCTGTACCTCAGTGTTGTTATAGTGAGCTGTACCTCAGTGTTGTTATAGGGTGCTTACCTCTGTGTTTTTATAGGGAGCTGTACCTCTGTGTTGTTGTAGGGAGCTGTACCTCTGTGTTGTTGTAGGGAGCTGTACCTCAGTGCTGTTACAGGGAGCTGTACCTCAGTGCTGTTACAGGGAGCTGTACCTCAGTGTTGTTATAGTGAGCTGCACCTCTGTGCTGTTGTAGGGAGATGTACCTTTGTGTTGTTATACGGAGCTGTACATTTGTGTTGTTATAGGGAGCTGTACCTCCATTTTATTACAGGGAGCTATACCTCAGTATTGTTACGGGATGCTGTACCTCTCTCTTGTTACAGTACCACTGAAAATCACAGATTTGCCAATGTTAAGATGATCGTTGACGTTCTGCCAAAATGGGAGAGATATACTTACTGGCTAGTTGGTGTGTCGGGGCTGGCGTACTCTGTCTATGCTCTGTTTCTCGAGGGACAAAGTAAGTCACATGTTTAAATTAGTTTTGGCTTATTTTCATAGTTAAAACTCGTGTTTTCATCCAGCTGATCAAATCAGATATAAGAAAGACTTGCATCGTTCTCTCTAGTGCAAATTATTACCAACAATGTCCGATGCGTGAGACTGATATGCGAATTGCAATGGCAAAGATGACATTTTGATACAACCACAAATATCCTACGTACAGAATGTACAACCTCATCATCAGAAATGAATATCCGGTGTGTACAGCTGACCTTATGGCTGTGACTAGCTGGCTGGCAGCTTGCTGTCTTGACAGATGGTAGTCTGAAGACGGCTGAACTGTAGTGACCAATGTAGCATGATCCCTCTCTCGGCCTGCCTAGTTTACTCCAGAGGAAAGGTAACGCCAATACATCTGAAACAAGACAAGCTGCAGAAGCTTCCGGATCAGCAAAGCAATGCTCTTACTGTCCGCCTGTCGGAGCTTTGACTCTAAATCAATTGCCGACCAAGGCTTAGGATCTGGTCTGCACTACCATGGCATTTAGTCATGACATTTAGGTTGCATTTCCATGCAACAGAGTAAAACTTTTGCCTTCCCACTTGCTTTTCTCAGATGAAAGCCGTTGGCACAATATGGGGTGTCGGTTTGGTGAGCTCCGCCCAACATTCGGCGTTAACAAAAAGCAGGTAGTACCGTATAATGTCATACGGTAGTTCAGGCATATCTGACTAACATCAGACAAAATGTTCGCACAATATAAACATGAAATATGGACAATTGATAAACATGATGAAAATCATTTTAACAATCGTTTTTCTGACAATGAAACAACAAGTTCGACGAATAGGACAAATACAGTCCATTTTCCACACTGCAAAGCAAAGTCTGACCAGTGTCTCCACAGAGGGAAGGCAAGCTAACCAAACTCTCAACCACGCTCGAAGCAACTTTCAATGTCTCATTCCGACCCAGTAGCTTGCCCGCACAGTAAGAACAGTGCAGTTGGGATGTGGACGCTTCAGAGTGGACAACACATAACGCAACGATCACAAGGATTAAGAAATATCCGAAGTCCTACTTCTGCAGCAAAATGATGATAACAGTGGTACGATAACAGTAACAGTTGGCGGTACTACTAGACGTCTTTCTGGGGCAGCAGAGACAGGGCAAGGGGTCCCAATCTCGTAACAAAATGGAAATAGTCCAGAAGAAGAGCTAACATTCGCTGGTAAGTGTAGGAGTGAGACTATTTGAGCTGTAGACGTGGTGTGAAGAAGGATACATGGCAACAAGGACTTCTACTATGGTATAGCGAGCGGCCGATAAGACAGTGACAAAACGGCTGGGGGAAAGAAGTTGACTTTCTGCCAGCAAAGATAAGGGTTCTGTGAGAATTAGGCATATTACGATACACAAGAAGCAAACGTTGGCTTCCTCGAGGGCAGGGTGGTGTGTGGGTAAGCACACACACACACACACACACACACACACACACACACACACACACACACACACACACACCGGCGTATTTGTGGGACAAGTGTAGTAAACGGTAAACATGACTTGAAGCTAGCAATGAGGGTACGAATGTACACCAGAAGAAAGACACATGGGAGTCATGACCCGGGTGGACTCACTTTCAGAGGGTCTCAAGAACATAAAGAGGCCTAACTATTCGTGGACGGTGGTTTCACCTCAAGAGTCTCAAGAATAATCAAGAGGACTAAATATATGACGGACTACTTATGACGATCGGAAGCCACCTGTGGTGCCTGTTCCATTGTTTATACTATCGTAGGGGCATTTGATACTCACTGTCAGCTTAAAATGAATAGAACCAGCGGGATTCAGACATCGCCAATTGTAAAACCCAGAAAATTGTTATGGAAAGCAGACAACGTCTTAAAGAAATAAAAAAGCCAAGGTTTTCTCGATCATTCACAATTCTGCATGCCTCGTTCGACACACAGATGTGGCCAGTTTGAAAGCAGACCGCCTTGCGTTAGTTTTCATACAATGGCATGAGTGTCAGTGGTTCAGAAAGCAATGGCAAACTAATGAACTTAAACTTGCCAAGAAATCAGAAACAGCCACAAAATGATTGACTTAACTTCGACGTCATGTAAAGGATATGCAACTAACTTGTCATGATCAGTTTGACTTTACTGTTTGTTTTCCTAAACACGATTGCCGCACGTGTGCAATGACTGTGTACTGGGATAATGTTGATGTGTCCAGTTACCGTACTGTTTTTTTCGTGGATAGCAGTGCTGTTTTTATCGTGGGTTGCAATACTGTTTTACCGTGGGTTGCAATACTGTTTTTCTTGAGTTGCAATCTTCTTTTTCTTCAGCATTCCGAGCCACTGAGGTTCTTTGCTGCAGATACAAGCCGTCTCCATTCGTCTCTCTGGTGGACCTTCTCTTGCCAGTCGTTGATTCCAAGTGCTTGTAGATCTGTACATGTATTATCTCTCCACCGTCTTCTTGGTCTATCTCTGGGTCTACGGTCATTTATTTCTTGAGTGTAAGCGAGTTTTGTTTTCCTATTATCTTCCATTTTTTCTATATGCCCCAGCCATTGCACTCTATTAGCCTTCAAGATACCAATGATTAGCGGGGACTTAAACAGATCATAAATTCTTTGTTGCTTCTTCTTTTCCACTCTCCACTTTGTGTATCCCTAATGGGCCCAAAGTTGCGTCTTAAGACTTTGTTCTCAAAGGTTTGTAACAAAGCTTCGTCTCCTTTCGTTGTACTCCAGGTTTCAGAGCCATACAGCACAACTGGTCTGATCAGTGTTTTGTATTTTGTGATTTTGGTGTTACGAGATAGCGCCTTTGATTTTAGTAGATGTTGTAGTGCATAGTATATCTTATTTCCAGAGTTGATTCTAGATTGTATTTCTTCCCTTATTATGTTGGAGCAGTTGAAGATTGTACCCAGGTATTTGTATGTTTCCGTTCTTTTAATGGTCATATTGTCTATTTGTATGTGGTCAGAGTTTTTAGCGGTTCCTTCTCTTGAAATTACAATATTTTCTGTTTTATCTTGGTTGATAACCAGCCCCATTTGATGAGCTTTTTCCTTTAAGTGAGTCAATATTTTCAATGTCTTTTGTTCATTTCCCCCTATAATATCTATATCATCTGCATACTGTTTTCTATTGGTTGCTATACTGTCTTACCGGGGGTTGATGTACTGTTATCCGTGGATTGCAATACTGCTTTCTGTGGGCTGCAATACTGTTTTACTGAGGGTTGCAATAATGTTTTCACTGTTGGTTGCATTAATCTTTTACCTGGGTTGCAGTACTGTTTTATCGTGGGTTGCAATACGGTTTTACCGTGGGTAGCAATACTGTTTTCTGAGGGTTACAATACTGGTTTACCGTGAGTTGCAATACTGTGTTACTGTGGGTTGCTATAATGTTTTTACCGTGTGTTGCAATACCGTTTTATCATGGATTGCAGTATTGTTTTACCATGGATTGCAATTCTGTTTTCACTGTGATTTGCAATATTGTGTTACTGCGGGTTGCAATAATGTTTTCACTGTGGGTTGCAACATTGTTACTGTGGGTTGCAATATTGTTTTCACTGTGAGTTGCAATAGTGTGTTACTGTGGGTTCCAATAATATTTTCACTGTGGGTTGCAATACTGTTTTACCGTGGGTTGCAATACTGTTTTACCGTGGATTACAGTACTGTTTTAACGTGGGATGCAATAATGTTTTCAATATGGGTTGCAATAATGATTTCACTGTGGGTTGCAATAATGTTTTCAGAGAATATGGCAACACTGCTTCCTACACTTTCACCTGGATGGAGCTGGCTCGGCAGATACCAGGTAAGCCACAGCTTACTACAACCACCTTGTCTGAAATACTAAGTACACCACACCTGGGGGATCACAAGTAAGCCGGATAATTGCTGTTACAATATGCCTCACCAGCCTAGGGCTGATGTGGACTGTAAAAGATCATCTCTTTGCACACAGGTATCTTCATAAGTGCTCGTCTCCTCCTATAGATCAGACAAGGATAAACTCAGCACAGTACACGAAATCTAGCAAAGGCCAGGATCCGCATGTGAATATAGCAGGATCACACGTGCTGTAAGCTCTGTTTGCCCGGGCACTGGCTTTTTCTGATTTTATTTTGATTTGATTTTGATTTGCTCTATTGAATGTACAACTTCTGAGGTATTGTATTTTAACCTGCGTGCACTCACCTCGTGCGAATTATTATTCTTTGTTAAAGAAGGTTTCTTACCATTGTTAGTCATACATGAATACATCGCAGTCAACTTACCACTGGGAGTCATTCATGAATAGATCGACATCCATTGTACCATTAGGAGTCATGCATGAATAGATCAACATCCGTCTTACCATAGGAGTCATATATGAATATACCACTTTCATCTTAGCAATAGAAGTCATGCATGAATAGATCAACATCCGTCTTACTGTTTGGAATCATACAAGAATAGATAAAAATCCACCCTACCAATTGGAGTCATGCATTACTATATCGCATCCATCTAACCATTGGGAATCATACATGAATATATCGCATTTATCTTTCCATTGGGAGTCATACATAACCATATCACATTCATCTTACCATTGGCAATCATATATGAATATTTCAAATTCATCTTACCATGGGGAGTCATACATGAATAGATGACATTCATTTCCCCATTGGGAGTCATATATGAATGTATCACATTCATCATACACTTGGCAGGCTTACATGGATAGATCACATAAATCTTACCATTGAGTTTCCTACATGAATAAATCAACATCCAGCTTACCATGGTGCCATATAGCTGATTCCCGGCTCGTCTATTCAGCCACAAGGACAGATGTAAGCAGGAACATGTAACAAAGGAAAATATCAAACAAGCCAATGTCCTTGCCATTGTCGTCAGTGTTTATTATTGAAAGTCATCGCCGCCGTTTATACAATCAATTACCACCAGGTGCGGGCTGACATGCGATGATTCTAAATCAATTTACACAAAGTTCAACACTGCAAAATATCTCCTACACAATAGTTATCTCTAATCACCAACTTACGGCCTGGCTTGACCTTGACATCGGGCATGTGCTGTGTTCCACTGCCGTTCACTCGGCGTACAGATTATCGAGCGTGACTGGCTTGTGTACTTAGCCGCTCAATTTGGGCGACACACTTTTGCCTCAGTTTGAAGTATCTTTGCAACCTTGGAGTAATGTCAACTTCATGTCGCTTGACTTCTGTATTCGTTTCACAACCGTCTTTGACGAAGACCCTGGCAAGACTGATCCTGTCTCGCCGCGTCTCCTCCGTGTACCACACAACTCGTGTCACGTGATACGCAACTTCTCGGAGTCACTTCTCTTTGTCCCTCATCATCATCTGTTGCTCACCGACTTCTCTCAACTTAATCGTGTGTTCTTTGCTCCTAGTGATCATGTGAACGGTTCTCACTATGCCAGTTCTTCTTCTCTTGTAAACATGTTCTTACTCTATCAGTTTACCGCTGTCTACCTCATATCGGTCCATGGCATTATGCCCCCCCTCCCCCCATTTTTTGAAAATGGTGTAGCCATTTTCACAGTCTATTTGGTTTTTCAATCCCATGACATGAAGCGATATGGGTAGTCAGTTTATTACTCTATACTATATTGTTGTACTTCCTCAACTTTATTGTGTCTGATAATATGATAGCATGGCATTCCATTAACCACTGCACAAAATGAAAAAAAAAAAATTATTATTATGTTCAGGCACGCCCTATCAATCTACTTTCCGCGCAGACGACGTGTAGCCAACCTATGGAGGGGGGGGGGGGGGTTGGTCTAACATACTATGAGCTTCATAAGGTCCCGTGGCCTCCCCATAGTAGTCCCTCATTTGCCCTATAGACAAGCAACCTCAAACCTATCAAGGCCATTACGCCCGAATGAGGGTATATGCGTAGTTAATAGGTACTATTACCATCTATATTATTATTTATATATGGTATCGTGGAATATGAGCAATATGTACATGACTTTTGTACCGCTGTACAAAAGTCAGTTGTCATTTGGGTTTACCGTGTGACGTAATCCTTTATCACTCATAGATGGGGTTATTGCATAAGCCCTTGTTTGTTCGCGGTCTACTTATAATATTTCATTTGTCTAGGGTGATTACTTCTTCTTCGTAAAAGATGTCTTTTCGTCTTATGACCGCAAGTTCATCTTATTGCCGATATAGATCTATCTTGTAGACTCATTTACCAATATCTTTGTGTCTGTCAAAGTTTATAATACTTTGATCTTTTATCTCCCCTGCTGGTTGATGTTGATCCGCTTTCTGTTACTAGCGTTCTGTTTTCTGGTGAAATGTTTATTTCCGTCTCTATGTTTCTTCATTTCAGTCCAATGCCGTATTTTAGCCTTATGTTGGTATGCTAGACCCGTTCAGTGTTGAACAATGGAGATGTACCTTAAGATATATGTACATTTGTATGCATGATCATCTCTATTATGGAATATGTCAATCAATGACTAAAATTATCATCAATAAATTTCATTGACATATCTGAGATTTTCATGCAATATTATACACTGACAGCAAATTAAAAATGTGACATTGTTTTACATTATCAATGTGCTTATATGTTGTATCATTAAAATTAAATACTACCATCCACTTGTGTCATATGTTGCAACTTTGTTTCTTGACCGTTGTCATTTCATGCTGTATTTATTGCCACCGTTGTTATAATTTATGATTTGTGTCTCTTGCGTTAGTCTTGGTTGGTGTTTCTCTTATCTGTTATTATTGCTGCAAAAGATACATTATTAAGTCCTCACAACTCTGCATATGTAAAAACATTTTTATATGAACAATAATGTGTATGAAAACTTATATACCCCAATGGCACAACGATATATTGTTATCATCATTGTAATATGTGTGATGATATGTTTACCGGTGATTATACCGTGGTGTCTTATGGTTTGCCGTTGCCTTGGACCTAATCGCCGTAGCCTGTGTCGACATCATTAGGTCTCTGATGACATCAGTGTTCTCGTTGTACTTGTGGTTGATATTGTTGTCTCTGTTGTAATATTCTCAATCCTCAGCTTTGCTGTGTTCTATTTTCGATACCGTAGATTTCTCTCACTTAGTACCTGAGAATTGGCTCTTATACATGGTTTGGCTGATAGCATACTCATAATGAATGGGATATGCACTATGATAATTTGCATGTGATTGATGGAATATGCAATATGATAGTTTACACCTGATCGATGGAATATGGAATATGATAATTTACATCTGATCGATGGAATATGCAACATGACAGATGAATTTATATTATCAATCATTAAACCCACTAGCACTCAATTATTTAACATGGGTGTGGTTGGTCCTACTTGTTTAACCTGGGCTGGTATTTTCCGCTAGCTCGTTTGTGCTGGTTTGGTGCCCTAGGATTGTAGACCTGGAATGCTACCTTTTCCAGATATATGGATGGATTTACGGTGGTGCTTGCATGGTTCCCCAAATTTTTCATTCATCTTCTGCGCATTCTGGTAATTAATAAAATGGAAACAAATATGTACATATCTGACTCTTACTAATTAATTAAGTACAATGTCAAATTGACTGCTGGTATCTGTACTCATTCTATACGGCAGTTCAGAGTTTCAAATAATATTTGGATAACTGTGTCTCCTTGTTAACCCTAATGTACTCTGAATATACTTGTTTTAAGTTATTTCATTACCGTATAGTATCTTTCTTATGTAATGAAGTTAAAAAGTTGTTTTTATTGTGTATGTGTTGTGCATAGTAATGTATTTAGTTGTATATGTATGTGTCTAAGTGCATAACAAGATAGTTTGAGATGGTAAGTCACTTGAATGTTGAATGGATATCTAAAGAGATGTTTCTTCCCTTATTGTTAATAAGGTGATATCCTTGTATTGTGAATCTACGGTGATCTCAATGTATGCGGTAGTGATGTTTGTTTTTTGTATTCTAAACAAACTAAAATCATAAGATATTTATAGAATATCCGTGAAAGTTACTTTAATTACTATCACAGTTTTACAATCGGATAAAATAAATATGTTTATTACATTGAACTGTCATTGATCTACTTGTCATTGTTTATATGCAGTTCAAAGTATCATTAGTTGTTATCTTTTGGTCCCCTTTTTCTCTATTTGATGTTTTTTGTCTTCAATTTCGTCTTTTGTTAAGCCTATCGCTCTCCAGTATCTTTCCCAGTTTGTTATTTTAATTTTTTGTATTCTTGTGTCTATCTCTGATTTAGATATCCCTGACATTGTTCAAGTTTCTCTTGGTCTGTCAGTTTTGGTGTAGCATACATTAGGTATTTTAGGTGGAGTTTTATTCTGCCACCCTAATTCAGTATAGTCAATCTTATCAATTTGTCGAGGTTTTACCATATTTTTTTACTTTACTGGTAGATTTACCGTTTCTTCTTCATCCGAGGATGAAGTAGATATATACCCTAAGTGTGGAGAATACTTTTCTGCGGCATCTGCAATTGCTATTAGCTCGTTTTCTGTTTTTGTCTTAGTACTTTTATCAGTTTTATCCTTCAAATATGGTCCTAAAAATTGTTTTACTATTATTGTGCTTTCGCTAAATGATGGGCTTAACTTACTGAACTTTTTATTGCAAAGGTTGCTTTGTCTTTTTCTTCTTTACTTAAATTCTCTCGGAGGGATAGTGACTTCCAGTCCAAGTTTTTATCTGTTAGCCATCTAGGTAGATTACCTGTGTCTGAGCTGTTATCGTCATTAGTTGCTAAGTTATCATCTAGCTTTTCATCTATCCTACACACCGAATTGGCTTCGTATGTGCACGCCTCATTGTCTGTATCGTTATCACTGTCGTTTTTTCCAGTTTGTATTTTCACTGCGTTTGTATGTTCATATTCGCCTGGTGAACTACTAGTAAATAGGAATGCTGCACTGGCTTCTTTCCAAATTTTCCTGACCCGGCAATCTTTACTTACATGTCCGTACGTATTACATACATAACATTTTACATTCTTCTTGTAAGCAGTGTACTTGCTGTTTTTTTTTTTTTTTTTTTTTTTTGTTGTTGTGATATCCAGTTCTGAAGATGTGTGTCATAATCCGGGTTCTTGTCACACATTTCCAGGGAGCCGTGTTGTATCTTGCAATAAGGACATTGTATCCAGTATCCTTTTTTGGCTCTCTCTGGTTCTCTTTGTGCATTCTCACTCTTGTAATATGGTCCTCTTCCTCGATATTGTGGACCATATTGTTGGAATTTATTTGGTTTTGTATTATATTTTTGGTTGGCCAAATTGGCTGCTGTCCCTATCACTAAATCTGACTGCGCCCCTTCTGCGGAAAATATCCCTATGGGCGTTGTAGAATGCTTCGCCTTTGGCTTCCATTTCTGCTACCGTTGTACATTTATTCTCTACCAGGAATGTTGCCATTTCTGCTGGAACTGAGGAAATTAGTTTGTCTCGAACCATGAGATCGCGTAGTTTATTGAAGTCCGACCCTATGTCGGCAGCTTTGAGCCATTTATCAAAGAGTGATGTTGTCTCTGCTAAGTAATCTAGAAAATTTTGATTGGCTTTTGGTGCTAAGGTTCTAAATTTGGTTCGTAATCCTGCTTGGTCTAGTGAGAAATGTGATAAAACTCGGTTTCTAACATATGTGTAGTTATTGCGAAGGTTTTCATGTCTCACCTCCACCACTTTTAAGGGCTCCAGGGCCAAATGCCTGTGGAAGAGTATGGCACAGTCTTCAGATTGAACTTGGTAGTGGTTCATTAACAGTTCGAAGTTTGTTACCCACGCCGAGATGGAATCCCCTTGCGTAAAGTTTCTAATAAGCCCGCTATATCGTTTAATGGGATCTAACGCTTTTGCTGTTACCTTTGCTTGGGCTATCTCTGCATCTTTGTCTTTCTCTAGTGTCTTTGCCTTTAAGTTGCCTTCAATCTCTTTATCTTTAATTAATAACTCTGTTGCCCGTCTCTCTTTCTCAAAGGCAAGTCTTTCTTTTTCCGAGGATATTTTTCCCTTTTCTATTGCCAGTTCATTTGCTTTTTGTTTCTCTAGTGCTTCTCTTTTTTCTTTACCGCTGCTTGTGCCTCCATTTTTTCTTTATATATCGCTGCTTGTGCTTCTTTGGCTTCCTTTGCAGCTGCTCTCTCTTCACGTTGTTGTGCTTGATGTTCTTGTAATTCTTGTTTGGCCCGTGCTGCTAGGTCAGGCCCTGTCATGCCACATTTCTCTCCCATGGCTATGAAGTCTTGTAATGACGACATGTTTGGTAAATATATTCAACTACTCTGTTAAGAATGTGATGTATTAGTAGCCCAAGGTATCATTAGTATATAGCATATGCTGTTTTTGATTATGTGATGAATGATGGTGTGCTTATTTATAGTTTATCGTTGTGACGTTATTGAATGATACTCAGAAATAGAAGTAACCTTTGCGTGGAGTTATCGTGGTGTCCCAAGGTTTTAAATATTACACCAGAAGAGATAGGTGATGTATACTATGAGTGGTATAATATATATATATATATATATATATATATATATATATATATATATATATATATATATATATATATATATATATATATATATATATATGAAGTATACAATCTTAATTTCTCAACACTGGAACACTTAGAACATATATGTGATGCCTGTGGATCTTGTTCTTGATCAATGAGAATTCTTATTGAGATCTTCAATTAATTCATAAATTATCTCAATACTCTTACTTGATGTAAGCTCACCACCTATAATGGAGAAAATGACAAATACCTGTGGAGAAAATAACCAAATATCTACTCTAAACAGCCGCACAAAATGATACAAACACAGTCAGACAATTCCACGCGCCTGATGCCTTGTTGCTGCTGCTGTGTTGCGGTTCTTCACTGGTCCGGCATCTTCCTTCCAGTAGTCGAGGTCTTGAGTGTTGATCGTTGACGAAGGTTCAAACTTCAGACAGAACTGTCAGGAAATTCTGGCCTTTCTGTAATTTGAGTGGAATAAAGTTTAATATCATGTAGATTCACTGTGGTGATGTCGTGTTATTTTTCTGGACTGAATCGGTATGTTGACTTCGGTTGTTTAAGTTGTTCCATGTTAGTTGGAGACCAAAGTTAAATTTTAGAAAAATGTCTTGGAAAAATTCTGATTCTTGAATCCAGACGAAGATAACTTGGTATACTACTGTTAGATGGTTTCTACCCTTCTTCCACATGTAGTTGTGATCATCTTCGCCGTCTTGAAGTATTTGATTGAAATTTTGATTGTCCCACAAAATCGACTCAATTATCGCACTTCCTACTACTTATATAACTGTAGTTATGAGATTTCCGTGAAAATTCAGCCATCATTGTTGTTTTGATATATTGTCTTGTATGATGCGTTTTAACTGTTGACAGGACTGTCTGTTAGCACTTTGAACAACTGATCATGTGCCGTCGTTGTAGTTGTGGGTTCACTTTCTTGACTCTTTTTCTTTTCAATTGTTGAATGTCTTCGGGTACTTAATGAGTCTTTCTTTCTAGACTTGTTGACACTAAGTTCCTGACACTCGTGAATGTCTTTAAGAGTTTATTTAGTGTTCACAACTCGAATGTTTTCTCAGCCAGGGTCAATATTTGTCAAAATTGGTATTTCATTTGTTGTGTTCAGCGTCGTGGCTTAAATGTTCATATTGTATAGAGATATTTACGCCATGCTTTGATAGCTGAACCTGTTTGTTGATGACTTTATTCAAAAATTGCAAATGGCGTCCAAGGTGACCTTCCTTGTTCTTTGTTTGAATGTTACCGAATTTTCTTGAAGGTAACTCTTATTTTGGTGCTCCTGCTTTATTATATTCGAACTCCCCACTTGCCATGTAGCTGATTCCCGGCTCGTCTATTCAGCCACAAGGACAGATGTAAGCAGGAACAGGTAACAAAGGAGAATATCAAACAAGCCAATGTCCTTGCCATTGTCGTCAGTGTTTATTATTGAAAGTCATCGCCGCCGTTTATACAATCAATTACCACCAGGTGCGGGCTGACATGCGATGATTCTAAATCAATTTACACAAAGTTCAACACTGCAAAATATCTCCTACACAATAGTTATCTCTAATCACCAACTTACGGCCTGGCTTGACCTTGACATCGGACATGTGCTGTGTTACACTGCCGTTCACTCGGCGTACAGATTATCGAGCGTGACTGGCTTGTGTACTTAGCCGCTCAACTTGGGCGACACACTTTTGCCTCAGGTTGAAGTATCTTTGCAACCTTGGAGTAATGTCAACTTCATGTCGCTTGACTTCTGTACTCGTTTCACAACCGTCTTTGACGAAGACCCTGGCAAGACTGATCCTGTCTCGCCGCGTCTCCTCCGTGTACTACACAACTCGTGTCACGTGATACGCAACTTCTCGGAGTCACTTCCCTTTGTCCCTCATCATCATCTGTTGCTCACCGACTTCTCTCAACTTAATTGTGTGTTCTTTGTTCCTAGTGATCATGTGAACGGTTCTCACTATGCCAGTTCTTCTTCTCTTGTAAACATGTTCTTACTCTATCAGTTTACCGCTGTCTACCTCATATCGGTAAATGGAACATGGGTAGTCATACAATGAATATATCCCATCCATCTATACTAATATTGAAAAGATTAGTGTGTAATCCTTAGAGCTGCGGAAGTTAATGATTAATTAATCGATTAATCGTTCATTGTTTTATTAACGATTAATTTTTGTTTAACGATTTAATCGACAACTTTTCTCCCATTACATATACAAATGAACCGGATGTCGAAAAATTGTCAGACATTTTAAACATAGTGCTGCAAACACAACCGAGTTGCAAAATTGTACTGAGTCACCATTGTGTAAGCTGCAGCAAGATGCACCAACAAGATGAAACAGTATGTTTATTATGCTACAGAGTCTTCCACATGTCAGAGAAGCATTAACTGTCTACATGTCAGATAAAAAGATGCAATACAACGGTTCAAAACTGTCAGATTCAGATTGGGAGAATATATCGAAATATGTCACAGGTTTGGACATATTCTGTCAGACAACGGTCCTGCTTGGCGGTCAAGATTATGTTTCATGTAGCTGTGTATTGCCACTGCTATTATCGTTGACAAAGCATATGACTGTACACAATGATGATCCGGGCTACATAGCTAAATTTAAGGCAGCATCTTTTAATGACTTCAGTGAACGTGTAGCTAATATGAAAAGTATTGAAATACTACAGATTGCAACAGCACTTGATCCACGCTACAAATACCTGAAGTGTTAAACGCTACAAATACCTGAAGTTGTCAAAAGATGCAAAAGAACGAACTTGGTCACGTATTGAACAACAAATAGCAGTTGATGTTCATGATAAGCAGATGGAGACTGCTGCAACGAATGATACTGGCATTGACATTGAAACTATATGTGAACCAAATGAAAAGCGTATTAAGCTAATGGAGTCTGAATTGGAGAAGTAAGTTGCTGAATCTGTTGACCCTCTAGAAAAAAAAATTGTGCGTGTCCCTTACGGGACGTTGCAGTCAACACCAGCATTGTCAGCTGCTGATGATGTACTAGGCAAGTGTTACCTTAAGTAGTTTGAAAATATGAGAATTTCCTTTACAGGACATCGCTGTCAACATCAGCATCTTTCAGCTGATTGTTGATTTCTTGGTAAGATTACGCTCAGTAGTTTACCTTTGCTTTCTGAGCGGCCTGCTCACATACCCCGTAAGTTACCGATTCTATTCGAACATTGCTGATTCTCACCGTCGTCACGTTACCTACGAGAGTATACTAGATTACGAAGAAAAGTTGCTAACCTCTAGAACAGAACTTAATGAACATCGATATCCAAAATTGGCATTCCTTGCCAAAACCATTCTGTACATAACGGCTACCTCAGTTCCGCGTAAACGATTGTTCGGCTCTGCTGGTTATATTGTTAATATGACGCGCTCGTCACTTGAACGAAATACTGTCAACATACTCGTCTGTTTGCATAGGTGGTTATTAGATGACATATTAACAAGACAATCCAGTGTTATTTCGATTTTTGACAAATACGACTATAATGTGAGTTATGTGACAATAAGTCAGTCAGGTCTTAGTCAGATATGACTGAGCTACCGTATAACAGTAGACGGTACTACCTGGTTTCTGTTAGCGCCGAACGTTGGGCGGCGCTTACCAAACCCGACACCCCACATTGTGCCAACGGCTTCGGGCGGAAGAGCGCAATTGGGAGGGTACAAGCCTTACCCTGGTGCGAGGAAATGCAAGCTAAAGACAAAATTGTCATGGCAGGGCAGACCAGGCCCTAAGCCTTGGTTGGCGACTGGTCTAGGATCGAAGCTCCGACAGGCGGACAGTTAGAGCATTGCTTTGCTGATCCCGCAGCTTCTGCAGCTTGTCTTGTTCCAGATGTAGGGGTGTTACCTTTCCTCTGGAGTGAACTAGGGAGGCCGAGAGAGGGATCATGCTGCATGGGCAACACATGATCTCTATATTTTAGCCCAGGCTTTGTGCTATGGAGAGGCAATAACTCCATCCCTGGTCTTAACTGGTCTCGGAATCAAAGCGAGAGGCAACTGTTACGGGTTATAAGTCCTTGTCAGTTGGCGTAGACATGGGGCGCCACGCGTTGCCTCTGACGGTGGGAGACACCTATAGGTGTCACTGATCAGCTACCGCCCGCCTCAAGCTGGGCAGCCCCCAGCCAATTGGGTGCTGATCCGCCACAGCCTGCCTGCTTCAATGGGTGCTTGGGGCTAGGACAAAATCTGAATCGCAGGCTGTAAAACCAATGCACCAGGTACAAACAAAAATATAAATAGAAACCTCAAGCTACGGCTTGCAACCTGGAACGTGAGAACCATGTGTCCAGGATTTTCCACTGACTTGACCAATATTGACGATGTGAGAAAAACGGCTGTGATTGATGCCGAACTCAGTCGTCTTAACATTGATATTGCTGGCCTGCAGGAGACTCGCCTCGCTGAGGAAGGGTCACTCAGGGAAAACAACTACACCTTTTTCTGGAAGGGTAAAGGGCAGGCAGAAAAAAGGCAACACGGTGTGGGCTTTGCAGTGAAGAATTCGCTACTGGGAATGATTGAAATTCCAGCAGGAGGAAATGAAAGACTATTATCCCTGCGCTTGGCAACCTCTTGTGGGTTTGCCACCATTATTACTGCATATGCACCGACACTCGATTCCTCTGATGATGTGAAGGATTTGTTCTATGAGGAGTTAGACTCTGTGATCAAGGCAGTTCCAAAATCCGACTACATTTATATGCTCGGTGATTTCAATGCTCGTGTGGGCAAGGACTCGAGTTCATGGCCAGTGTGCCTTGGAAAATACAACATCGGTCGCATGAATGAAAATGGGCAAAGGCTGCTGGAGCATTGCACCAGTAATGACCTATGTATTACAAACTCTTTTTTTAAAACAAAAGAGATGCATAAGGTCACATGGAAACATCCAAGATCCGGCCATTGGCACCAGCTGGACTTCATCATCACACGGAGACAACATCTGAACCATATATCATTTACTCGTAGTTACCACAGTGCTGACTGTGATACGGATCATTCTTTGGTTGTTGCAAGGGTTAGACTGAGACCAAAGAGAATCTACACAGCTAAACACAAATCTAGCCCAAGGATTAATATTATTAACACTCATGATCCTGAAAAGTGCTTTCAGTTTCAACAGCAACTTGAAGACGCTTTCACTGATACACCAGAAAATTGTACAGTAAATGATAAATGGAATAAACTTAAGGAAACTCTTTGTAAAACTGCCGTAAAGGTTTACGGCACTGTGGATCATAAGAGGCAGGACTGGTTTGCGGCCAACAGCGAGACTCTGCAGCCCTTGATTGATAAGAAGAAGAAAGCTCTCTTAAGAAACAAGGAAAGACCAACGCGTAACACTCTGAGTGAGCTAAGGCAAGCTAGGAAGGATGTGCAAAAGGCTGCCAGGCAGTGTGCAAATGATTATTGGATCAAGTTATGTGAGTCCATTCAAATCGCAAGTGATAAGGGAGACATAAGAAGCATGTATGAAGGAATAAAGAAAGCCTGTGGTCCAGTGATCAAAAGAAGTGCACCATTGAAAACCTTGACTGGAGAAGTCATCACTGATAAGAAACAGCAGATGGACAGATGGGTAGAGCACTATTTGGAGCTTTACTCAAGTGAGACCAAACTAGCGGATAATGCCCTCAACGCCATAGAGGCTCTACCAACTCTTGACCACCTGGACACACTTCCCACCATAACAGAAGTTAAGTGTGCTATAAATGAACTTGCATCTGGCAAGGCTCCAGGTAAGGATGGGATTCCAATAGAGGTTATCAGGAGTGGGCAAGACACACTCACTATACAGATCCACCAGCTAATAGAGCTATGCTGGCGTGAAGGACAAGTCCCACAGGATTTCAAAGATTCAAGCATCATAACACTGTACAAGAACAAGGGCGATCGGAGCGACTGCAACAACTATAGGGGTATCTCACTTCTGTGTATTGTTGGAAAAGTATTTGCCAGAATTGTTCTGCGCAGACTTCAAGTCCTAGGAGATCAAGTCTACCCCGAATCACAGTGTGGCTTTCGACAGAACCGGTCTACCACTGATATGATATTCTCATTGCGACAAATGCAAGAAAAATGCCGTGAACAGAATCAACCACTGTTTATTGCCTTCATCGACCTCACAAAGGCATTTGATTTGGTCAGTCGTGAGGGTCTGTTCAAGGCACTAAAGAAGATTGGCTGCCCACCAACTCTTCTGTCCATTGTGGAATCGTTCCACACAGGCATGAAGGGTATAATCAAGTTTGATGGTGCAACTTCTGTAGAATTTGAAATCAAGAGTGGAGTTAAGCAAGGTTGTGTATACGCTCCCACCCTCTTTGGAATATACTTTTCACTTCTACTGAAATATGCATTTCGTGATCAGGATGGTGGTATATACATTCACTCACGCTCAGATGGCGGCCTCTACAATGCTCAGAGATTGAAGGCTAAGACCAAAATTAGGAGGGTACTGATCAGAGAGTTGCTTTTTGCAGATGATGCTGCAGTTACGACCCACTCTGAGGAAGAATTGCAATGTCTACTATCTGCATTCTCCAATGCTTGTTCTGAATTTGGTTTAACAATTAGCAAAAAGAAGACACAGATTATGTCACAGGGTGCACATGGGGTACCATCAATCTTTATTGACGACGCCGAACTAGAGATAGTAGACCATTTTACATATCTAGGATCAGTGGTAAATAGCAAATTATCCCTAGATCAGGAAATCAACATCCGGATTGGTAAGGCAGCAACAACAATGAACAGGTTAAGAAAAAGAGTCTGGGAGAACAGGAAGCTTACTGCCAAAACAAAAGTCCTTGTCTATCAAGCCTGTGTCCTTAGTACTCTTCTCTATGGCAGTGAAACCTGGACAACTTACTCACACCAAGAGAACAATTTAAACAGCTTTCATATGCGGTGTCTGCGAAGAATTCTTGGTATTAAGAGGCAAGACAAAATCACACATACTGAAGTATTGGAAAGATCAGGTTGTGTGACAGTTTATTCCATGCTCAGTCTTCGTAGACTTAGATGGATAGGACATCTTAGGAGGATGGATGATGGTAGAATACCAAAGGATATCTTTTTTGGTGAATTACAGATGGGTAAGAGATCTCAGGGTCGGCCTCTACTACGATACAAAGATGTGTGTAAGCGGGACATGATTGATACAGGCATTGATAATGCACATTGGGAGCAAGTCGCCGCTGAACGTGTTGCATGGAGGGCAAATATCAGAAATGGAATAAAGTCAAAGGAGAAAATTATTGCAGAAAAGTCACACACCAAGCGTTTGAGACGTAAGATGGTGCATGATGGTGGAAATGACCACGTGTTCACATGCACCCACTGTGAACGGACATTTACAGCGCAAATTGGCCTTATCAGTCACACTCGCTACCGCCATAGTTAAAAGTTATTATGCCTTTTTAAAGCACAAACTATCGTCTGTCAAGACGGCAAGGTGCCAATGATGTGACAATAAATGTTTTGCTTTAATCGAAATTAACTTTTAATTAATCGTTAAGTTTTCAAAAGTTAACTATTAAATTTAAATTAATCAATCGCAGCCCTAGTAATACTAGTACTTATAACAATAGCAAAATCATAATACTAACCACATTAAAGTAAGATATTAATAATAATTGGTACGTACAGCATATGGAATAATAATAACATATAACCAAACTATAATAAATAAGAACTATATAACTTAATATAAAAATAATTGTATAATAGTACCAAAAGTTAGAACTAACATTTTAAAAAGGTAGGGTGGACCAGACTAGTAAGTATAATTGTTTGTTCTGTCCGATATTTAATACCTTAAGTAATACATGGTTATTGTGATTATTACGTAACTTCCTTGGAGCAAAATGGCGGGGCATTTTTTCGTCCCTTAGAACAGAACGCGTGTTTGCCTAAATGTTTGTAGTTTAAGTGTGTTCTTCGTGGTGGAATGGAGTTCGGACCGTGCAACGGAGTTCGTGCACGCGCGCCCGAACTCCTTTCAACATACCATCGGCACCAGGTGGCGATATTTAAGCCAAACACGACAACCAGGCGACGAACGGCAAGGACACAGCGTGGTAAAAGAGCAGGCGCACGCAGATAGCGGTTAAAGTGTGACAGATTGGGCATCGGACACGTTCGAGTACTGTACTGGAACTGTGCATCATTTAGTCAACGCCGACCCATTCTTGAAAAACTACTGTACGGTAACGATATTGTGGTCTTACGAGAAATACAGCGCGGCGACGGAATATTCAATGTCGCGGTGTTTCAGAGCTTCTATAACAGGCGGAACCTCGGACAGGCCATTCTGGTCCGCGACAACATACTGGTGTCTAAGATCGATATGTCCGCTTGGAACAGTGATGCCCTGCAAATGCAGGCATTAAAAATAATGACTCCAGTGCAGCTTGTAATCGTGAACATTTATGCGCGTAATGGGAAGGTCGACGTTCGATAATGGCAGAGTTTGTTCGATATGGATGAAAGGCATATCATCTACTGTGGGGACTTCAATGCCAGAGGTAGTCAATGGGGGAATAGCATCACTAATAGACAGAGAGAAGATCTGGAGGACGCCCTGGCATCTGCTGCCCTAGTCTGTCTGAATGGTGAGAAGGTCACTAGGATGGCCGCTCGACCAGGTGATTCTGACAACGTCATTGACTTGGCCCTGGCGTCGCCCCCATCGCACCAAGGTGCCGGTGGGGCACTGTCAACGTCTCTAGGGGTTTGCATAATGGGTTCAGACAGGCAGATGGTGCGAGTACAGATGAGGCGTGAAAACATGAACACGAGGGCATATCATTTAATGTTTATACAGCATGATACATAATATCACAAGAATGTTTGCACAACTCAAAATACAATCTCGCACAGCTTTCAGAAAATACTCTTGCGCAACTATCAAGAAATGCGCACTCGTGCTTTGCCAAGCACACCAACACACGTTAAGTAGCGGTCACATTCACTCGCACTGAAGTCTAAGCACTAGTCTATTCTTCCTCTCAACACAGTCACGAATTCTCTCTCATCCGCGTCCGAGTCCCGTCTGCCGTTTCCTAATCAGTCCGGTGGTCACGAGGTACTTGCTCCTCGTGGAGTTCGTGGAGGTCATGCTAGTCCAGTCTGTCCTGAACTCGCCTGTTCAGGCAGTCGTACTGCGTCATTCCGTCCAAGTTGAACCTGTCCCGTCACTCAAGGGCACAGACCTGTTCCTAACCTACTTTCCTAGGCGTCTGGACCGGTCTCCTGTCCCCTACTCTTCCCATGTCCTATGTCTGTCCTCTGTCCTCTGTTATGTCGTATCTGGGACCTTGATAGGCACACTGGGATACCACGATAGGGACCACCACCCTTGTGTCATCCTGATCGAGAAAGACGGGGCCATGAGTCAATGAAACAAGACCAATGCCTTCCCGTACGACAACACTGGTCAAGACACCATAAGCAGGATGAGAAGAAGAAAACTAACATCCTCCCGCAGGAGACAAGAAAGATGGTTGAAACCACCATGGTGGAATGGAGAGGTCGAGAAGGCATGGCTGGGAAAAAGGCAGGTCGTCAAAGACTGGCAAAAGGCCAGAAAGGCTAACATACCACAGGGTGAGTTGGCGAACCTGAAGACTGGGGTCCATAGGATGATGACTTTATTCAAATCCTGTGCCAAACAAGCCAAGGCCGAAAAATGGCGCGAGTTCTGCATGAAGGTGATATCTTACGACATTCTGGCGCCTCCATAAGAGCTTGAACTGTGCTACCCAACGTAGGGGTCTTCCAGACTTTCAAGGCACAGACCTTACATGGAATAAGTCGGATGCGGATAAAGGTAAGGCCTTTCTTGCATGCTACATAGAGCAGACTGACCAGAAAGACGAGCCCGCCAGACAGAGGCCCACAACGACACTCTCTCAGTTGTGCGAATGGGTCGGGACAGACGAAGAATACATAATCATAGCTGAGACAATACGTGCGATGCTCAAGAAATCACCTAACACCGCCTCTGATCCAGACGGCATCCGATATCGTGACCTATTGGTGATGTCAGATGATGACATTGGAGAACTGGACAGAGAATTCATCACCAGTATCCAGAGGGGTCAGATCAAAGAGGAATGGCTACACAGCTACTTGTTGCCGCTGCCAAAACCGAACAAAGACCATTCCAAGATTAGCGGTTACAGAATCATTACGATGCAAAACACTGCTGGCAAGCCACTGGAGAAAATTGTAGCACACAGACTTGCTTGTGACTTGGAACAACTCGGCTGCTTCCCGCCCACACTTGGAGGATACAGACATAACAAAGAGTCATAGCTGAATGCGGTAGTCTTTGCTCAAGATGTTTACGAAGGATTTCAGGTCAGAGAAGAGACATGTGCGGCCGCCATAGACTTAGAGGACGCATACAATAAAGTATCCTTCGAGCACTTGATGCAAGCCCTCCTCAGACTGAAAGTGTCCCCTCACCTTGTACGATGGATAGCTGCAGTTCTGCTCCAAAGGAAGGTGGTGCTAAGATGCGGGAGTTGGTCTTCTGAGCCGATAACGATATGTCCAGGATTGCCGCAGGGTTCACCACTGTCACCAGTACTATTCAACGTGTATACGGTGCCGATCACTGAACAACAGTTGGGCGTGAGGGATAGGACTGTCATTCTCGTGTATCGACAGGGTTGAGATAGACAGGCGGTTGCCAATGATATGCAGGGCGAACTAGATCAAATTTCCTCATGGTGTGCGGATGCCAGTGCTCTTGTCAACCCTGCAAAGGCACCGGTTACATGGTTCTCCCTAAACAACCATATTGTGAACACAGACCTGCCGGCAGTAAGAATGGATGGGAGCATTTTGGGTAGAACCCAGTCGATGACACATCATGGCGTGAGGCTTGATCGTAGCCTGTCTTTCAGAGATTATGTCGATTATGTCATAACGAAAGCTCGAAAAGGTTTGTCGGCAATGAGAGTCATGGCGACTACCAATATCGAGCAAAGACTGCTAATACTTCTGGAGCGGTCTCGGCTGGCAAAGATTAGTTTCGTTTTCGTGCCAGGGCATGCGGGAGTACAAGGAAATGAGCGGGCTGACAAGCTCGCAGGTAAGGCTACGGTGGAGGACGGACGCGCGATGGACCAGGCTGACATTCTGAATGCTCTACGAGCAGTAAGAATTTTGCGAGAACCAAGCGATGGCTGTGAATCTACAACCATTGTCAGACTGCGAGAACAGCAAATTAAAAGAGTTGTGGCCAAACAAGAACATTACGCAGGAAGCCAAAGAAGGTTGATAAACCAACACAGAACTGGTGTCGTTAGCCGCTATACACGGCGAGATTTGCTGACGAGTTGTTCTGAGCACTTATGGACTGAATGGTTCAATGTGCAATGAGGATGATCCGTCGACTAACTAACTAACCAACATATATCTTCGTAATGGCCTATTTATCCACATCGCGACAGTGGCTCTATAACATATTAATAATAATAATATTATTCCGTCACACAATCTGAAAATAATGCAAGTGCTGACATTTTAGTTTGTGAGTGAAGAAATTTGAACAATGAATCTTCAATGTATAATAGCAAGGCAATCCAAGTATACCCAGTCTAGAAAGGAGTGCTTTTCCATCGTCTCATGAGAAGAAGGAGCAGAGACAAGACTTTAAAGACAACAACCGTCAGCTTCCAGAATAGAAAGTCAAAGCTAACTGGCAGAACTCCAGTCCGCGCTACACCTCAATTTATCATCATCAAGTGTCCTGCCATCTGGCGTAGGCGTTCTTGTATCTCCACAGATCTCGGTCTTTGGTGTTCTGGGACAGCACTGTTGATGATATTGCCCATGCCACCGTCTCAATCCGTCCAGCAATATATCTCTTGGTCTGCCTCTGCCTATCTTCCTATCAGATGCATGTCATGTAACACGCATGTTATGTAACACGCGAATCCATATATTTGTGTATTCTCATCTGTCATATTATCAGTTAAATACCATTTGATTTTATCATGCATAATATAAACTAATGTTCATTACTGTAGTTTGAGTGAGAGAGTCAGTGAGTGTGAATGAGAGACAGAACGAGTGAGCGTGAGAGTGAATGAGTGAGCGGGAGAGTGAATGAGTGAACGGGAAAGTGAATGAGTGAGCGGGAAAGTGAATGAGTGAGCGGGAGAGTGAATGAGCGGGAGAGTGAATGAATGAGCGGAAGAGTGAATGTGTGAGCGTGAGAGTGAGTGAGTGTGTGTGTGTGTGTGTGTGAGAGAGAGAGAGAGAGAGAGAGAGAGAGAGAGAGCATCACTATTTTTACGTCACATACATTTTATGTACACATTTTTCTCCATGTTTAACATTTTTATGAGACTGCTCATGACAAGTGTCAGTGTATATGTGTGAGTAAAGTGTGAGAGTTTCTTCATACTAGTTTCAATACTATCGTGAGACATTTTGTATGTGTCTAGATGTGAGGAAGTGTGAGTGTATGTGGAGGATATGTGTGAGTGTGGGGATATGTGTGGGTAGTGGGTGGGGGGTGTGTGGGTGGGGGTATGCGTTTGGATGGGTTGGGGTGTGTTGGTTTTGGTGGGTAGTGGTATTTGTGGGTGTTGGTGGGATGTGTGTATGGATGTGTGGGGGTGAAAGTAGGGGTGTTGGAATGGGTGTGGGGGATGTGTGTATGGGTGGAGGATATGTGTATGGGACGGATGCAGGGGATGTGTGTTTATGTGGGTGGAGATGTGTGGACGGTTTGAGGAAGTATGTGTAGGAGGCGGGGTTGTGTGGGTAGGGGATTGTGTTGGGTGGATTGGGGATGCAAGGGTGGGTGGGGAGAAGTGTATGGTGTGTGGGTTTGAGATATTTGTGCGGTGTGTTGGTGGGGGATGTGTGAATGATGTGTGGGTGGAGGGTATGTTTGTGGAGGTATGGGTGGAGGATAGTGTGTGGTGTGGGGGATGTGTGTGATGGGTGCGGGGAATGTGCGTATGAATGGGGTATATGTATGGGTGAGTAGGGGATTGTGGTGGTTGGGGGAAGTATGTGGGGGAGTGTTGGTGGGAGATGTGTGTGTTTGGATGGGGAATGTGTGGGTGGGGGTGTGTGAGTGAGTGGCTTAGGGATGTGTAAGTGGGTGAGGGAGTTGTATGTGTCGGGGTGGGATGTGTGAGTGGGTGGAGGATGTGTGTGGGGTAGGGGTATTGTGATCGAGAGATGTTTGGTTGGGGGGGGGTGTGGGTGCGTAGTGGAGAATGTATGCGTGAGTGAGTGTGTGTTGGTGGACGGGTAGGGAATGCGTGTGTGGGTGGGGAGAGGTGTGTGGTGTGTTGGTTGGGGATATTGTGTGGGTGAGGTATGTGTGTGTGGGTGGGGGATTTTTGTGTTTTGTTTTGTTTTTGTGTTGTGTGAGTGGGGGTATGTGGTGTGGATGGGTAAGGGTATCTGTGTGGGTGTGGGTGGGAATATTGTGTGGTATCTGGGTGGGGGATATGTGTGTGGTGTGTAAGTGGGGATGTGTTGGTGAGGGATATGTGTGTGTGTGGTGCGTGGGTTGGGAATAGTGCATGATAGGAGGTGTATGTGATGTGCGGGTGGGGGATTGTGTGGTGGGGGATTAGGTTAAGGCATGTGTGGGTGGGTGGAAGTTGTATGTGTGGGTGGTGGTGTGTGTGTTAGTGGATTGGGGATGTATGGGTGGTTAGAGAGATGTGTGTGTGTGGGGTGGGGGTAGGGACATGTCAGTTGGTGGGGATGTGTGTGTATGGTTTGGGAATGTGTGAGTGGATGTGCGATGTGTGGGTTGGTGGGGGATTGTGTGCATGGGTGGGGAATATGTTGTCGATGGAGATGTGGCTGGGAGATGGGTGGTTTGAGGTGTGGGTGGGGAGAGGATGTGTGGGGTAGTATGTGTATGTGGATGGGCGTGGGATGTGTGGGTTGGTGGGGGAATGTTTGTGGGTGGCGAGTGTGTTTTGGTTGAGGGATCAGGTGAGGGCAGTGTGTGTGGGTGGGGGATGTGCGGGAGGGGGATGGATCGGTTGGTGGGGTATGTATGTGTCCCTTGGTGTGCGTGTGTGTCGGTAGGTGGGAGTGTGTATGTGTCCCTTGGTGCGCGTGTGTGTGGGTAGGTGGGGTGTTGTGTGGGTGGGGTGATGTATGGATAGGTGGGAAATGGGCTTCATAACATGGTAATTAGCCTTGTTTATGTTTACAACATTCATTTCACAATGTTTATTTTATCTTCCTATGTAAATGTATAATGCTCTTGATGAACGAAAGACGAGTGATTGGAAGGGCCGAATGTAAGACGGGCCTGCGCGCCCAATTTGTGACCCTAATAAAGTTGATTTGATTTGATTTGATTTATCTTCCCACTGTTCTTTCCAGTTGTCGCGATGTTCTCTAATGCCTCTCGATTCATCACATGACCTAAGAAAGCTGTTTATCCCTTTCCTATTGTTGTATATAATGTTCTTGTTTCATTAGCCTGTTTCGGGTAATCATTGTTAGTTACTCTGTCAGTCCAAGGAATTCGACTCAAGAACCAGATCTCTGTTACTTCTAATTTCTTATTAACTTGTTCATTTACATTCCAAGACTCACTGCCATGCAGCAATGCTTGTCCTATATAGCAATTCAGCACTCTCTTTCTTACATTCAGTGTTGATCACTTATTGCATAAGGTACTCTTCATTTCCTGAAATGAGGCTTTTGCTTACCCTATTCTGCTCTTAATCTCTGTTGTACGTCTTCCATCTGATGTTATAAATGCCCCTAGGTATTTGAAATTTTCCACTTGGTTAAGAATTTTCCCTTCTATTTCTATGTCACATTTTGGTGTCATCATTTTCTTTGATATCACCATTTGTCATAATCTCCCCACCAGTTCTGCCGCGTCGTCTTCGACGGCGCCTGGCAATTACGGCCAGGCCCAACTATGAGCGACACTAACCACGCTGTGACAGAGATGGTCAGTCGGTGCAGGCGTGGGACATGAAGTCCACGCAGGGACACAACCCCGACCAGCGAGAATTCAGAGTGATTAGTTCAGACGGCTTGGGGACTGTTGTACAGGACGGACGTTTGAATGGCGCTTGTACGAATTCTGTGTTTGAACGCGAAGAGATAGAAAGCCTGTGTGAGTATAGGAGACTGCGCCTGGGTTGTATGATTGTAAGTTGTATTGCATTTGTATATCCATTGATTGTACGATGACATTGCTATTGTAATTGCGCGATGCATGTAATGGATGTGATGAGTGAGCAGCGTGAATAAAGTGTTTGAATTGTCGTTGCAGTGTGTCACGTAAAGTCATTCTGTGACCGTGTTTTGTATCGCACTTGTCAGTGAAGACGAGCCTGTGTCATTGCTGAATGCAAGACTCTGACAGGTGTGAACGTGGGTGCATCGTCCAGCTTGAACCGATTGTAAATTATGAATGAGGTGGGAACGTGGGAGCATCGTCCAGCTTGAACCGATTGTAAATTATGAAAGAGATGTGAACGTGGATGCAGCGTCCATCTTGAAAATAGTTGTAAATTATGAAAGGGATGTGAACGTGGATGCAGCGTCCATCTTGAAAATAGTTGTAAAATAGGAAAATACAGGAAAGTTTTGGGAAAGAAAGCAACATGGAAAGTAAGTTGTTGATTGTGTTGAACAGACGACAGAACGACTAACAAACATACTTGACAGCACACAAACCCACAAAACATAGTTGACATCGCATACACCACATAAACGTACATGTTCTAATTTTTCTTCTTCCAAAAAGCAACAGGTTATTGTGCAATCCGAAACCGTTGGCGTGTAAAGTCCATTTTTCCGGGCAGAAGTAAAAAAGTCCATTTTTTCCGGGCAGTAACAATCAAGCAGCCATTATCCAAAACAGTTCTCCAGAGTCACTTAAGTATTATCCGTTTTTCTTATATACTTTTGTATGCAAGTCTAAGCACAAGCTGTATCTGAGAACTATTGTACAAATTATTGGATTTACTAACACCATAATTAACTTTTTGTGTATTCATTGTATAGACATAATTCCTCATGTCCACATTGAATGATTTCATTGAAGCTGGTTTGAAACTAAAGTTAACTGGTGATGAGTTAACAAAATGGAGAGAGGCAAAATATGCAGAGTATGTCCAACGGGAAGATAGAACCGCTGAAAGAGAGTTGAAAAAGGCAGAATTAGAAACTGCTATGAAACAATCAGAAGCAGCTTTAAGACAGGCCGAGTTAGCAGCCAAAACTAAACAGGCAGAATCAGATACTGCTTTAAAACAGTCTGAATTAGCGGCCAATGCCGAAGTAAGAAAAGCAGAGATTATAGCCCAGAGTAAGAGGGAAGAACTCGAAATGCAGCTAAACATTAAACAGCTGGAAGCTGAAACATCAACAGAGATAGATTCTAGAAAGTCAGAAGGACTAGATAAGGAATATCAGTACAAAAAGTACCAAGGGATCGTCAAAAATTTCACCACGGGCGACTGTATTGCAGCCTTCACCCAAAATTTTGAGACCATCATGGAGCATTATCAGATCCCAGAGACTGAATGGAACATTATATATATGAGAAGTCTTTCAGGGGAACCTCTCAAGGTGATAGAGACCATTCCCAAAGATCTCAGGAAAGATTATCAATATATTAAGTCTAAAATTATGTTACATTTCCTGTTAGATGAAGCTGGCTACAGAGAACACTTTAGTAAAGTAGCTCCAAAACCTACACAAACGTTCTCTGACTACATCTCAGTAGTACAGGATATATTTAGCAAGCGGCTGTCAGCAGCCAAAGTAAATAACAACTTTGATAAGTTGAAAGATCTTATTCTTAGAGATAAAATCATTACATCTCTACCACCACCATTTTCCAAAATTTCTGCAAGAATGTGAGTGTGAGAGTGTGCAACAGATTGAGAAACGAGATTCGGCTTATTTCACAGCCAAAAAACAGTGTTTTACTAGTGGATTGACTGACACAGACTTTGTAGCAGCCGGTACCTATGACAGAATGAAGTAAGATCCCTACAATAAACAGAAACCCTTTAAACAATCTGCTGAGAAGTATTACCAATGCAGATATTGCCATCTTCCACACAATGAAAGTGATATGTGTGATAAACACCCAGGGTACCTCACACACTTGCAAAACTATATAGATAAGCAAGATAAGGAGAGAAAGAGCTATAAACGACTAACCAAATGCTTCATTTGCAAAGCCTATGGCCACTGGCGCCACTCATGTAAAGGTAAACAAATGACCAGAAAGGCTAATGCAGCCCTGTTTGATAGCTCTTCCTCAGATGAGGAACAGACAGAAAAACATCCTGTTAATTCAGCACAGTCCACTGGTGTATTTCATCTTGAAAAATGTACCATCTGCGATCGTTTTCATGAAGATGGCCTATTAACATGCGGCCACTCAATACCTATTGCCAATGAAGAAGCTAATTTGGTAATTAACTCAAAAGGTAAACTTAACATCCACCATGGATTTGCTAATGGCAAAACTGCCACCGTTTTACGAGATAGTGGATGTACTCTTATTAGTTTGAAGAGAGACTTTATTTTACCTTCAGATTATACAGGTAAACATGTTACATGCAGAACTTTCTCAGGTAACAGCGAGAAATACCCGCTTGCATGGGCATATATTGATACACCATTTCTTATAGGAAAGGTCAAATTCGCAGCATTATCCAACCCATGTTGCGACATTATAGTGGGTAACCTTCCTGAGGTAAATGATAGGCCACATGACAATATAACATCTGCTGCCAAATGTAGTGTTGATAATGCAATATCATCTGCAACTGAATTCACTGTTGACAATGTATTATCACCTTTGAATGAATGTATGCTTGCAAATTCATTAACTTCATCACATGATTGTATTGGTCTAAATGTAACATCACCTTGCCATGTTGTTGATATTACAAACGCAGAAACTAGATCTGCTGCAAAAGTGCAAGATCAAATTAATCAGTCAGAGGCCTTGGAAATGTTAAATCCAGTTGTATTACCTCCTTAGACCATGAGGGAAAAGTTTATAACAGCCCAAAAGGCCGATACATCTTTGCACAAGTATTTTAACTTAATAGGCCAAAAGCCAAGACTAACAAATAATGCTAGATGGCACTTTGCATTAAAAGGTGGTATCCTTACCCGGTACTACACCAAAGGTACCAGCACCACTGAACAAACGGTGCTACCGACAGAACACCGCAAACAAGCATTACATCTAGCACATGACATACCCTTTGCAGGGCATATGGCTTATTCAAAAACTAGATCTAGATTACTTACCCAGTTCTACTGGCCTAAATTCTGCAGTGACACCAAGCAATATTGCAGAACTTGTGACATCTGCCAGAGGCTATTCCACTTAAGAACATAACTGCCAAGGATGTAATGGAAGTTTTCTTCCACATTTTTTCTAGAGTAGGATTTCCTGATACCATTCTCTCAGATCGGGGGAATCAGTTCATAGCTGCAGCCACTCAAGCCTTTACTAGAATGTTAGTGGTAAAGCAGTGCTTTAACAGCCCATACCACCCTCATTCTACAGGGATTGTGGAAAAGATCAATGGTGATCTTAAGCATATGCTATCAAAAATTACCCAGGAACACCCTGAAGACTGGGATACTTATTTACCTGCCATAATATTTGCATATCGCGAAGTATCTCATTCCAGTACAGGTTCTCACCATTTGAACTTGTATATGGAGCCAAACCACGCGGCCCATTATCTATGTACCATTCTATGTTAACCGAAAGTGTAACTGTACATAAACCAGTATCATCATATGAACATATAACATCATTGCGTGATAGGATAATGAAATCTTGTGTGTTAGCTAAAGAAGCACTAAAAGAATCAGGTGCTATTTACAGACAGTACGCAAACAGAGAAAACAGGACAATAACACTGGCACCTGGACAAGACGTACTACTTCTATTGCCAAGCGACAGGCATTTATTGACAGACTCATGGCAAGGACCCTTTAAAGTTCTAAGACAGATCTCGACTGTAACTATGAAATTGCAGTCAAGGACAAACATAAAATATTTCACATAAACATGCTGAGACCGTACTACAACAGAGACGAGGACCAAGACGACACAGCAGCAAGCACAACGATAGTAGACCACACAGACGATGACGACACCGACGAAATACCTACCCCATCACTTGACATGACAAACAATCTGCAGGACATCAGAATAAATCCGAAACTTACTCAGACAGAGACCGACAGTTGCAGACAACTGTTACAAGACTACAGCAGAATTTTCTCCAACCATCCAGGACAGACAGACTTAGTGCATCACCACATTATTCTAACATCCAACACACCCATAAAATGCAGACCATACTCCATTCCCATACATTACAAAGACAAACTACATCAGGAAATTCTAGACTTAGAGAAGAACCACATCATTAGACGGTCACAATCACATTTTTGTTCACCGGTCGTGATTGTGAAAAAGAAGAACGACACGATAAGACTCTGTGTTGACTATCGCAAATTGAACAACATCACACAGTTAGATTTAGAACCAATGAGCAACTGTGAAGACATACTGACTGAACTGACAGACTCACGATACTTCACGAAACTGGATATGACAAAAGGGTATTGGCAAATACCTGTACACCAAGACAGCATACATCTGACAGCATTTGCCACACCCTGGGGACTATACGAATGGTGCAAGCTTCGATTCGGGCTAGTTACTGCCCCGGCGACTTTTGTACGGATGACGAGACTTCTTCTGACATACATTCCTAATATTATTTCCTACATGGACGACATTTGCATTCATACAAGGAATATGACAGACCATGTAACAACCTTACAACAGACATTTGACAGAATCAGACAACACGGACTGACAGTCAAACCATCGAAAGTCGACATAGGTTACCCAGAAATTTCATTGTTGGGCTATAAGATTTACAATGGCTTTGTCGCAACTGACGATAACATCGTGTCAAGAATTCTTAAATTGACGCTTCCGACAACAAAGAAAGAGTTGCGAAGTGTCGTAGGTCTGTTAAATTATTACGGACAGTTTATACCAAATTTCGCTACATTGACCGAGTGTTTCAGTAACCTACTAACAAAGGATAAACCTAACAAAATTGTACACAGCGAATGCTTAAGACCTGCATTTACAAAAGTGCTATCCTACTTTTCGAGTAATCCGATCCTTAAATTACCAAATTTGAACATTAAATTCAGATTGAGAACTGACACGAGCTCCGTGGCGAATGGGGGCAGTACTGCTTCAGGAATACAACCAAATTCTACACCCGGTGGACTACGTAAGCCGCAAATTAAAAGCAAGAGATAGAAATTGGTCTACGTCTGAAATTGAGGCCCTGGCTCTTGTATTTTCGGTAAGAAAACTATCCCGATTTTTTCTTGGGAGGCATTTTAGAGTCGAGACTGACAATAGTCCGCTGACAATCATCACGACTGGAACTCCTACCAACCATAGGGTGGCAAGATGGTCACTATTACTGCAAGATTTCAGCTTTGAAGTCAGGCATATACGTGGCACACAGAATTCGATTGCTGACCTTCTTTCTAGATGTCCTTACGACATACCCAACAGCCAAATGGTGCCTGAGCGCACACAGAAGACCAATGAGTAATCTGCAGAGTAATGAAGCGCTCAGCAACACAGCGCATAATGTAATCATTGCAGTAACGCTGTGTAAAAAAAAGTGTGATAGGGACAACGTCCCAATGTGTATATATTGTGTATCTTATAAATTATTAGAATAATTGCGATGAATACTTGAGTGGTATGTGGTAGAAAGGGTATATTGTTTTAATTATATATGAACATTGTTACGAACAGTGCTACGTGATTTCAAGACTTACGTTACTTGAACTGTTCGAGTATCCGTAGTACCTGCGAAGAAGAGTGTTTCTACTTATTTTAATCTGTGCGAAAGGAACTGTGACATCTGAATTCTACACAAAGAACTGAATCCATACGGTGAAAGAAATAAGTAATCTAGCAGCTGTTTTCAGGAACTGTTTTCTCCGTTTATTTATATAACATCCAGATGGAAGAACATTGTGTTATCTATAACTTAACACACCAGCTGTGTAATTCCGGTGTTTATGAATATTAATTTGAAAGCTAGCAGTCTATATAGAAATTCTCACAAAGAAGTGACGTTCTATATAAACTTTGTGAATTGAAAGTTTCCATATACGAATTGTATGTGAGGATTTTGATAGATGTAATCTCAGAATCATAAGTTGATTCACTTGTTCACAACAGTGACATTTAGTTCACTTTTGTCAATAAGTATCAAATTATGACACTAAGAAATTAATTTACCTATGTAATTTATTTTGTTTGAAAGCATGTTAAAATTATCGCTCTTAGATTTTGTATTGTTTCACTGATTACAACCAAGGGAGACAATTGAAATTGTTAGTAATATGTAACATGTATAAAAACCATCATCATGTTGCCGGATTGGTAACACGTCAAGATGACGTCAATTATGCATGGAGATAATTACCGAAGCTGTAGACCTACATGAGACTCTCCGACCAAATGAGGTTGGGGTCTAATGTTGGAGTCATCTTATAGGGAGATGCTCACGGCCTGACATGTCGTTTTTGGTATTTTTGTTAATCTGTCGGGAGGTAGTTGCGTGTTTCGCTGATAGCTACCGGACTGGCTGTGTCATATTACAGCTAACGTAAGAATCCATCTAAGGGATTGTACTTGAAGTGTGTTGCTTGATAGCAGCAGTGAAGAGTGTGTGTATATAACTTGCAATTACCTACATATTTCAATATAAACCAATGTATCATGTCAGATGACTAACATGGGTCGATTCTGACAAGTTGAGTAAAATGTATATAACTTACCACCAGTTCTGTCGCGTTGTCTTCGACGGCGCTTGGCAATTACGGCCAGGCCTAACTATGAGCGACACTAACCACTCTATGACAGAGATGGTCAGTCGGCGCAGGCGTGGGACATGAAGTCCACGCAGGGACACAACCCCGACCAGCAAGAATTCACAGTGGTTAGTTCAGACGGCTTGGGGACTGTTGTACAGGACGGACGTTTGAATGGCGCTTGTACGAGTTTTGTGTTTGAACGCGAAGAGATAGAAAGCCTGTGTGAGTATAGGAGACTGTGCGCCTGGGTTGTAGGATTGTAAGTTGTATTGCATTTGTATATCCATTGATTGTACGATGACATCGCTATTGTAATTGCGCGATGCATGTAATGAATGTGATGAGTGAGCAGCGTGAATAAAGTGTTTGAATGGTCGTTGCAGTGTGTCACGTAAAGTCATTCTGTGACCGTGTTTTGTATCGCACTTGTCAGTGAAGACGAGCCTGTGTCATTGCTGAATGCAAGACTCTGACACCATTGTTACTGTTTTCTTGATATTCAAGGAGAGTACCTTCTTTGCACTCTTTGTTACTACAATGTCCAACAATTGTTGTAAGTCTGTTGCATTATCGGCACCAATACCGTGTCATTTGCATAGCTCATACTATTTATATTATAACCTGCGATTAGTATTCCTGGCATTTCTTTGATATCTCTCATTATTACTTCGCTATATAGATGGTAGAGATCCGGTGACAAGACAAACCCTTGTCGTACTCCTAGCTTTATCTGTTCGCAAATTACTCGAACACTATCTCAGTACGGATTATCTTCCCCCTTAATAATAGAGATAATAATAATAATAACAAAACCCTAGTATAACAGCCAGTCCCCTTTTGGTAGGCCAGTGAATTCCACATGGCTAATAACAGTGTCAGACCATTAGCTAATTTTACTGTATCGTGTAGTTTTGATGTTCGCATTTTGCCCATGCCTTTATAATGCATATCTTTTATATTGTTGCTGTTCTCTGTTAGCCTTGAATGATGTGTGAATGAAATAATGTATGCAAGAGAGTGATAGAAGGGAAGAATGTTAGACGGGCCTGCGTGCCCAATTCTTAACCCTTTGAAAATAAAGTTCGTTCGTTCGTTCGTTCGTTCGTATTTGCCCTCATTATTTCCCATTTTAATTTCTGCTACTTGGTTTCAGTAAATTTTCTTTATTATTCTTAAATTCTCCCCATAAATATTGATATCTTCCAACATTTTAATCAGTTCATCGTGTTTTACTTTATCATCAACATTACACCTCAACTACCTAAAAGAATTCTACCAGGAGCCAAAGTTAACCAGTCAATGATTTAGAGATCAACGAGAAATAATAGCTTAAAAAACCATAACTCAAAAACTCTAATTAGACCCTAAGAGTACATTTGCAAGACCACACCTCACTGTCAGTATTTTTTCCGCGGAGAGCACTTAGTGTTTTATTTTAATAAATCATTTACATAGATTTAAAATTCTAAATATATGATTCCGTTATAATATCATTTAAGATTAGATCAGTGCTAGAGTGTGACAGTTTGAAAGTTTGCACTAAACATTTGCCTTTCCATCTCCGTGTTATCAGAAAGAAGGGGACTGGGGGTCGTTTACTTCCCAGGCATAGTGTTGTATGATAATTAGGTCTACAGCTTATAACTCTAAGTTGCTTTTGTTTGCCTTACTTTCCATCGCATAGCCACTGCTTAGAAGCTTTGATCATCTCTGGGGCCTGTACTTTCATAAAGCCTAGATTTATAGAGCCACTTCGATCTCTTCTTCTTCGGTTGATAGTCTTTCATTAAGAAAGTCTACTCGTCATTCCTTTTGTGTGAGAAGTATATCATTACCCAGTGACCGCGCTACAGTGATCTATTCATGCATGACTCCCTATAGTAAGATGGGTGTGATATATTCATGTATGACTCCCAATGGTATGATGGATGTGATATATTCATGTATGACTCCCAATGGTAAGATGGGTGTGGTATATTCATGTATGACTCCCAATCGTAAGATGGATGTTGATCTAATAATGTATGATTCCTTTGTGTTGTAGGATCAAAATGACTCCGAGTGGCATCTATGGAAGACTAACCTGGCGATAAAGAGCCTGGCAGTAGTCGCCCACGTGATGGCGTCACGGACATGTTTCTACTTGAAATCCGGGCTACAGGTTCGTGGGTATCAGCTTGATCTAACCATAGATTCCGTCAAACCAATACCACACAGGCGACCCTGTTATATCATTACACCACTTCTGACACTAAACGCTATCAAACTAAACAATACATCTGATTTAGCTCCATTATACTCATACAACTCAGCACATTCCTGAATGATAACAAATCTAGAAACTGTATCGTTTGTTGGGACTTCTGTTCTCTTAGAATCACTGCCGTCCATCATGTGCCATGCCGATAAGCGTGGGCGCTCATGGTTTGCCATCTCACTCGATCACCAGAGTCGTGGATCAGCTCCGTGTTCCAGTCTCCTCCATGCCACGTGGCCAAGCCAATCCAGGTATTTACTTCTCGGTCTTCCCCTTGGGCTCTTCCCTTCGATCTTGCCAGTTGTCACTAAGTTCTCCAATTCATTTCTTCTCATAACATGCCCAAACAATTTTGACTGTCTACGTCTAATGTCTCTAATCAATTTACGATCTTCATTTGTCTCCTGTAGTACTTGTTCATTGGTTTTTCTGTCTGTCCATGGTATTCTCTGCAGTTTCCTCAGAAACCACATTTCCACAGCCATCAGATGTTTTTCAGCTTGACTGCTCATTGTCCACGCTTCACATCCATACAAAAGTACAGGTTCTATGTAGCACCTCAACACTCTTTTTCTCGTTTCAATTGATATCTTTTTATTGGTCAGTATCTTGTTCATCTTGCAAAAGGCTACCTTCGCAATGGCAATTTTTGTTCTAATCTCTTCAAGGCATCTCCAATCAGATGTTATGACTGTTCCGAAATAACAGTATCGATTCACTTGTCTAAGAATATTCCCATTTACTCGTATATCACATTGTGGTATTTCGTTCTTCCCAGTGACGACCATAATCTGTGTCTTCTTACAATTCAATTCTAACCCTAGTTGTTCACTGTGTGCAACAACCGCATCTACTAAATGTTGTTGGTCATGTTCTTTGTCCGCAATCAAGACTGTATCATCTGCATATCTAATGTTATTAATGTATCTTCCCTCATTGTTGATTACTTACATATCTTCTATATTTCTGAACATATTTTCACTGTCCAGGGAAAAAAGATCTGGAGACATTACACATCTCTGTCTCACACCTCTTTTAATAGGCTGATATTGACCTACTTCATTATCACTTCTGAGCGCAGCTTGTTGTTTCCAATATATGTTTATTACAAGTCTAAGGTCTTTTCCATCAATTTGTAGATCTTCAAGCATCCTTATCAAGTCGACATGTCTTACTTTACAGAAAGCCTTTGTGTAGTCAATAAGCAAAGATATAGATCTTTGTTTACTTCTATAGAACGTTCAATTACTGTTCTCAGTATAAACACAGCATTTACTGTACCCTTGCCTTCTACAAACCCACATTGTTGTTCTCCTATTTCGGGTTGTATTTTCTTCCTAACTCTTGCCATGATAATTCTCAGCAAAATCTTCGTGATGTGGGTCATTATGTAAGCTATTAATTGTTCGATGATGATCACATTCCAAGGCTCCTGATTTCTTCGGGATTGCAAGAAATATAGAATTAAACAATTCAGGAGGTATATCTCCAATATCATATATTGCGTTCAGCAGTCTGGTGACCTGGTCTATTCCATATTCTTCTAAGGCATTGGTCATTTCTATTGTGACGTTATCTGTACCCGGGGTCTTGCCAGTTTTCATATGGTTAACAGCATTCTGGACCTCTCTCTTCAAAATTGATGGTCCTTCATTATTATCCCGATGATCATATTGTTCTTCTCTTGTATCATCATACAGGTCTTTCATATAATCTGACCACGCATGTAAAATCTGATCTTTTATTATTATGATTTTGCTATCTTTGATTTTTAGGCAATCCGTTAATGTGTGCGTTCTTTTGTTAGTGATGTCATTAATTCTTGTGTGCATTAATTTGGTATTCCGGGTGTTGTGTTGGTTTTCAATTTCCTTGCAATTTTCCTCAAGCCACGTTTCTCTTTGCATAGCTTCCTAATTTTCCTGTGAATCTCTTCATATTTTTCCTTGTTATTTTTGTTATTTCTTCTTATTTCCATTAGTTTTAAGATGTCTTCCGTCATCCATTCTTGCGTCCTATTATCTTTATTTTTCTGATGATTATTTCTGCAGCTTGGTTAACTGATTTCTTTAGTATTTCCCATTGGTCGTTGGCATCTTGATATAATATTTCAATATCGGTCAATGTTATTTACTTCTACGTTGAATGTATCTTTTATATCCTCACTCTTCAGTGCCCGTAGATCAAATTTTGTGCCCCTTGGTGTATATTTGACTTTCTTTAATTTTATATGTATATTGCTTAAGATTAATCTATGGTCGCTGTAGCAGTCTGCGCTTGGTATAGTTTTTACGACTTTTAAGGCATTTCAAAATCTTCTATTGATGAGAATGTAATCAATCTGATTGTTTTATCTTATGGTCAGGACTCCTCCATGTCCAAATCTCCCTGGATGCTGTTTATACCAGGTGTTTCCAATAATCGCATCATGCTCTTTTGCCCACTGTACAAGTCTGCAACCTCTTTCATTCTGTTCCCCTAGTCCATACTTGCCTACTATGCATCCGCCCTGTTGGTTTCCAACTTTGGCATTCCAGTCACCCATTATGATATTTACTTCAGAGTTCTTACATTTCTTGAAGGAATTCTCTAAATCATAAAATTCATCAATGCTGTCATCACTACTATCTGCCGTTGGTACATACACTTGTATGACGTTGACATCAAAAGGTCTTCCACTCAACTTCACCACTAACACTCTGTCTGATACAGTCCAATATCCTTTGATCAATTTTGGTCTCACATATACCTAACATGTTAATATTTAGTCTTCTCATTTCATTCTTAATGTTATCAAATTTTCCATCCCCACTCATATTTCTGTCATTTCAAATTCCTACTTTCAATGTTGATACTCCTTTGCACTCAGTCGCCTGATGACGGTCTGGGGTCACTTGGTGCACATGACTACCCCTACCAGACGAGGCTGCTCCTAAGGAGCACCCATTTACGCCGTTTCTCTGATTATCGATGAGTCTGCAATACATGATATTCTTGGCATCTTTAAAGAAGGTAGCTTGAGATTGCTTTCCTTCCTAGCAGTGACCATACTGGTCGATGACCGTAGCCATTGTCTCCCAAAATAAAAGAGATCCTCTGCCTACCGTCGTGAAGCTGGAGACTATAACCTACAGCTATATGTTGGCTGCTCTTCAACTTCATCCACCACCTGCAACCATGGCTTCACGTAACCCTGATCGGGGTGGGGGGGAGGGGTCTAAACGGGCACTCCACCTTTCCCAAGGGTGTCTCGTAGGCTAGCGGAGGGAAGTAGGCACCTTACTTGTCCTTTGATAGGGAATACCCCTACCCCGCCACCCAATCTCTACAGGTAGGCATATTTCATCTGTGATACTGCGTGTCGATCTGGTCGCCCTGGTCTCTACCACTGAACAGCCTTCGTTCGGCACTTTCATTGCTGAGGCGCAGACTGCGGTTTTCTACTAGCAAGGCACACGACCTCACCTAGATTATGCGTGTACAGCAGGTGTGTAGCTGCCAGCACAGCACTACCATAGTTGCCATTCTAGATATTTTATATCCAGATCTAGAGGTTTTTGACGGCATCTGGATACCGTTTTCTGACGTTTGGATGCTGGATGCAATTCTAGATACTTTTCATTTGGAGTCGGATATTTTGAATACTTTCTAGATTTTACTTTTCTTTCGGTGTCAATTACCCATTTTATGTTAGGTCTGGACGCGCGTAAATTATGGTAACTGCCATTAAACTTTGAACTGACTTGGGTCAACGCTCAACAATCTGGCAAACCCCCCCCCCCCCCCCCCGTAATGAGTAAAAGGGCGCATAAGGGCACTGAAGAAACCTTTGGTCAGTAAACATTTAAACTTAAAGAATTTGGCTGCAATTGGAACCGATAATGCATCGGTAATGGTCGGTATCAACCATGGCGTGTATGCAAAATTGAAGGAAGATATACCATCTTTAATCCTTATGAAATGTGTATGTCATTCCTTGCAGCTAGCATTATCACATGCCTCATCAGTCAGGAATGTTTACCAAGGAATTTGGAATTCCTTATTGCTGAAACACATAACTGGTTCTCCAAATCATCTGTCAGACAACAGCAATATAATACTTTACATAAAGCATTAAATGATAGTTCCTCACCACTGAAAATTCTGTCATATTGCAAAACTAGATGGTTATCAATTCAACCAGCTGTTGAAGTAATTGTGAACCGATGGTTGGAGTTGAAGACACACTTCGAAATTGATTGATTGATTGATTGATTTAGGAATCGACATCACAGCATTTGGGGCATTCCCATAAGTGCTCCGTCCCCATCCTCAGCAGCCAACGAAGGACCGTCTCCACATGGTCATTGAAGGATAGGCTCCTGTCAAATGTGATTCCCAGATACTTCAGTTTGTTCTCTCTGCTGACATTTCTACCATCTATCGCGAGGCTTGGGACATCAGCTCTTACAATCCTGTTGTCCAGAAAGCACCACAAAACAGCCACCTTTTCCGGGTGGATGACAGCACTCATTTCTGTGCACCAGTCAATCACTTTATCTACTGTCGCCTGTAACTCCTGGGCTGTTTGCTCCCTATCTCTCCCCTGCCTATATGCAAGAATATCATCTGCAAATGTTAGTATTCTTCCAACCCCTGGTGCTTCTAGGTTTGCAATCTTGCTCGTATACACATTAAAGAGCACCGGTGAGACTGTAGATCCCTGTGGCAGTCCCGGGGTTAACATATGTGGCTTTGAGGTCCATGCGCCCAGACAGAGAGCAACCCGACGAGAGTGCAGGACGGCTGCTATCCAGTTCACCAACCAGGGATTGACCCCTTTCTCCATCAGTGCGGTCATCAAAATATCATATCGAACTCTATTGTACGCATCCTCGAGATCAAGCGCTACCGCCATCGTTTCCTGTCTACTCTGGAACCCCTCATAAACATCAAAGGCAAAAGTGGCTGCATTTGACCAGGTATCTTTTCCTGACCTGTAGCTCCCCAGGGGTTTATATAACTGGCGTACCCAGGGCAATGGTATTTGTCTGTATTTAGCTCCTGGAGCATGAGGAATAACAAGACAAAATGAAAAGTGCTACACAGCTGAAATACTATATGGAATGTACAATGATGAAAAAAAATTGGCATTCCTTCTCTTTTCACAACCCATTTTAAGTGAAGTGCAAAAAGTTAATAAACTATTTGAATCTCAAAATGTTGATAAAGTTAAATTACTTGACGACCTCACTTTGCTATTTCACTCAATTGGTAAAAGACTTATATTGCCAACTTGTAAAGCGGACTTGTTCACTTGCACTATAGAGAGCTATTTGGCTCCCAAGCCGTACCTGGGATACCAAATCAAATAAAAAATTGATGGTTTAAAAACAAAAGGACTGTTAACAGAAAATGAAGAGAACAACTTAAGAAAGCGCTGTCAAGATGTTCTTGTCTCATTATTCGATCAACTGAAGCAGAGACTTCCTGAAAATTTAGATGTATTGAAAAATATTTCACTCTTTTCTATTAACAACATACCTCAGCCAGTAAAGGACATACCTAAATATTGTCAAGTTATTAAAGTTTTAGGGGCTAGTGTGGCGGAAGCAGAATATTAGTTAACAAAAATAAATTTGGTTGACTGGACAAACAAAACAGAAACTGAAGCTTTTTGGAATGAAGTTAGACAATTTAAAGATGTCTCAGGTAACAGTCCATTCTGTGAGCTCTTTGAATGTGCGATGTCTGCCATGATACTACCCCATTCAAATGCTGATGCGGAAAGAGTTTTCAGTACTGTGAATTATACAAAATGTAAACTAAGAAATAGGATGAAACTTGATCTCGTAAATGCTATATTGACAATAAGATTTGGCCTGATGAGAGCAGGAAAAGGCTGTTCAACCTATCAGCTCCCTGATCATATAATAAAAGAAATTGGAACAGCTAAAGTACACCAGAGTCATTTTGAATGTGAAGCTTCAACTTCATCATCCAAGCTAAGTGCATCTTGTGAGACAGGCATCAGTGAAGATGAGGACATGATTCTATAGGTAAGTCACATCAATTTTCTTTTTAATGTTGCATATCCCTTACAGTATGGTGCAGTCAACATCAGAATTTTTCAGCTGCTGTTGATGTACAAGGCAAGATTACGCTCAGTAGTTTGCCATTGCTTTCTGAGCGACCGGCTCACATACCCCTGTAAGTTACCAGCGCGGCTCGAACCGCTGTCGGTTCGGGCGCAGCTGCGTTACTCACGAGAATATACGGGATAACGGCGACAGCCGTAAACTTTTCGCCAGGGAGAGCGGCAGTCACATCAATATATATGTAATTTCTTACTTTCTCAATCTGGATATTTTTCCTAGATACTTTCCAACGAAATCTAGATATTTATGGATGTTGTTTGGACCGTTTCTAGATACTTTTGGTCAAAAAAAAGTGGCAACCCTGAGCACTACACGCATTCGACAAGGGTCAAGATCAGACGCTCAGAATTGTCACTTGCCAGTGAAGGTCCACCCAACTGTAGGCTTGGAAAACAAAACGGGAGAGGCTCAAACACAACACTAATAGCGAGATAGTACATTCAATTCAAGGACAATCCCAGGGGACTAGTATCTTTTTACCAATGTTGGGTAACTCTCGGAAATTGTCGTGAAATACTGAGAGTTAATGATTCCCAGATAGACGACTGTATACACCGACCACCCAGGTAGAAGAAGGGTTAACAAACGAAGCAGTAAGGGTAACAAACAACGGGTTGACCAGACAGGTGTTTATAGGTCAAGACAGAAGGGGCCGCTAACCGCCCAAGTAAACTGTCGAGTGGAAAAATTGGTTTGCGACAAAGGCAGACAGTATTATTGGACAGCAGATTGCGGTATGGATGTGAAACGGTTCAGAGCTGTAATTTTTCCACTAACGATGATAATGCAGTCTGGATGTGAGGTGTCCAGCAATGTCAAGGACTATGCGGCAAAGATGACCTATAAAAGAGTGGCTACGTCTTTGTGTCGAGAGAGTGTGTTTCTGAGGTTTCGGGAGAGAAGGATTATGTAAAGGGTTGTGCTGCGTTCGGATGAACGTTTGTGTATCTATTGTGCATTAGTACTCCCAATTCAGACTAGGATTATTATAAGGTATATTAGAGTATAGTTTAGCATAGGAATATAGATGTAAGTGAATAGCATTTACCATGGCTTTCTATTAGTGGATAGTTTAGACTTTGGTGAATTCATATGTCTTATGCGGGTGTTCACTTCGGAAGCCTTGTCATTATGGCTGGAGAAGGACACTTGCATAAGTAGTAGTAAGGGGCAGACGCTTATCACTGGATTTGTTATACTTCTCCAGGTTCCAATCTCCTAGTGAAAGCAGAGAAGAGATGAAGAGGAATACCCTTGAGTAAACAAAGTACTTACATGGGACCAAACAGAATATGAGCAGGTTTTAAGATGAAGAAATAAATAAGTTAAATCCAATACAGAACACTGTATGCTCAAACGAACATACCACTAAAACCCTTAAAAAAGGAAAAGAGGTTAAACTGTGGCAAGCAGGGATACTTACAACTACAAACGTAGTGTAGGCATAGGGAAGAAAGATTAGACAAGTAAAACAGTATTAGTAAGGAAAGACTATAAGAAGAACTGTGACGATGTGGTGGTTTTCCGATGTTGGATACTTACCGTCATGAAACAGATTCAGGAGCATTCATAAACTTACGGGACTTTTATTACGGTACCTTGACTCAGTGGTGAACAGTTTTTGTTTCATTCAATAACGGATTTACCATCAGATTCAAGCATACGGATCATCCCGGGTGAGCTCTGTCCTGTTTGATGTGCTGTCCTGTGATCTTGAAGAATGAAAGGACGAGAAGCAACACAGCTGATAGACATTCAGAGTTCATATCTGGCAACCACACTAGAAGAACATACCAACAACATAGACAATATCCATACATACACCAGACATAGTTTTTATTAATAAATCTTTTATCTTATCGTTGAAAGGAACTGTTGTCGGAGTATGTGTTGAGGGAATAATAGAGAGAGAGAAAGAAATAGATATATGGAATGGAAGACAGAAGAGAGGGGTGTAGACCAAAGTCAGTCAATAATCCCAACAGATACTAAGTTTAAAGATGTGCTTGTTGATTCCAATCTCCTCTCGGGAATAACAGGACATAATTGGTGGAGCGAGCGGGATACGTACATACAGAATACCCATATGACCTGAAGGCATAACATGGCACAGGTATAGCGGAGTACCTGCATGTTGGGACATACTGATTGGAAGAAATATAAGTGTATATTGATGACTTTTAATGGAAGGACGTCCATTGGATATATGGTGCCATTACATTTATGGTGGAAACATTTCATTAATGCTGGTGACTTTACAGTGAGAAAGTTCCAGACAGAGTGAATGTGGATAGGTGGTAAGACACATTACATACCTAGTCACACGGTCACACGTCTACATAAGTCTTTATCCTATATCTCCTCTTGTGGATGAGAGAGGGGTTGTGATGTACTGTGTGGTGTTGTAGATTTATAATATTAGATAGACATAGATTAATGATATAGGGTCTAACTGGAATATAATTGTATAGTGAGTACTTCTTTACTGCCTTGAGGGGTCTTTACTCAACGTGCTGACTTACCTGCTTTAACTATGGCCACTCCCAAACTAACTACAGCAGAACTTAGGGCCAACGGAGAAGAAATTGGGTTGGCTGGGTCAGACTTAACTGATTACATCCAGGAAAGAGAGCGAGAGATTCGTCAAGCGGAACGAGAAGATCGCAAGACCGAGTGGGAAGTGAGAAGAATAGAGGTGGAGACCAAGCGACTGGAAATGGAACAAGAGGCCAAGAAAATGGACCAGGAGACCAAGCGACTGGAAATGGAACAAGAGGCCAAGAAAATGGACCAGGAGACCAAGAAACTGGAAATGGAACAGACTGCCAGGAGACAAGAAATGGAACATGAATACCGCTTGAAAGAGTTAGAACTCAAGACACAAACTAAGGGTGAAATAGATGCAGCAGAAGGAAGTTCATCTTCACCTGGGGCAACCCACATGAGTGGACAGGGTTACCATGCCATGAAGTTTCCCTTGGCGGTCTTTGATGAAAGTAAAGAGAAGATATACCAGTTTTTGGATCGGTTCGAGGCTATGGCAGTCGCTATGGGACTGGATAGAACCAGATGGGCTCTTAAATTATCCCAGTCTTTACGTGGTTCGGGGTACGAGGTCTACACACGCCTACCACCAGGACAGGAAAATCAGTATGAGGAATTGAAAGCCGCTTTGATGAAACATTATGAAGTCACAGCACAAACGTATAGGAAGAAGTTTAGATCGTCTAGACGAGAGCCGGGAGAACTATTCGCCGCCTACAGTCTAAGGCTGAAATCCTATCTCCAGAAATGGATGGACTTGGCAGAATTCAAGAGGGATTATGAGAGTCTCGAAGAGATGATGGTGGTCGACCAGATGCGAAAGCAAATGTCGAAACCTCTCAGAACCTTCTTAGGAGAACAAGGGGCGGAAAGGACTGATGTTGTGAATAAGCTGGCGGAACGATTCGTGGAAGTACATGGTGAAACTGAGGAACTAAGTACACAAACCAAAGGTCAGGAGAAACAAGAGAAAAAGAAACCTAAAAACTGGGAAGGAGAAAAAGTGGAACCTTATATAAAGCACACAGAGGAGAGTTCAGAGAAGGTGAAGGTAGGAAACCAGAGCACCTCGAATTCTCAAGCGAAACGACAGTGGTCTGAGAAGTGGTGTTCATTTTGCAAGGCGGCCTCTCACAACACCAAAGACTGCAGATCGAAACCTAAAAGTTCTTACTTCGCAGCATGCAAAGTGATTCCTACATCGGTGATCACAGACAAGGCTGAGGTCGGCGAAGGAGAAAGGAACAAAAAGGACACACGGAAACCTAGGAAGGGAACAGGGTACACACACTGCCAGTCGATAACACATAATACTGTGGACTGCAGATGCAAGGCAAACGACGGCAATTGCATAAACAACCTCGAGGAATTAAAAGAGGAAGGCAAGGAAACGGTCAAGGAGATGAAAGACACTCAGGACCAAGAGAGACCACCTGTGGTTGAACTGATTGAAGTCAATGGCCAGCAGGTTGTTTGTCTCTACGATACCGGTTTGGATGGGGAAGCGGTGGTGGACGCCAGCTTGGTAAGCCCAGACCAACTTACAGAGGAGACCATAGAAATACAGCCGGCAATGAGGAGTGCTGTTTCCATGACGCTGCCAATCGCCAAGGTGGAGATTAAATCCAGGTACGTCACGGGCATTATTCCAGCTGCTGTATTATCTGACTCCTTATTTCCAATGATCATTGGCACGAAATATGTCTTTTTGGGGATGCCCAAACAGCAAGCCCACAAGGGAACAGTAGTCAGTGGATCTCAAGGGAAGGAAAAAGAGGCAGAGACACTATGCGACAACTCAGAGATAGGAGAATTGCATACTGCCCAGAGGAAGGATACTACGTTGCATCCTTGCTACAGGAAGCTGCAAAGAAGTGCTGAGCCACCAGAACGGGGACAGTACTTTCTGAAGAATCGACTACTCTATCGGAGAGCTGGGAGGGGAGATAACCTGCACGAGCAGTGGGTAGTTCCAGAGACCCACCGTCCTCACATTCTTCAGAGTGGACACATCATAGGCGAGAATCAACATATGGGTGTCAGAGAGACCTTGCAGCAAATATCCGGCCATTATTGCTGGCCCGGAATGACCGGAGATGTACGCCGGTGGGTGAAGTCTTGTTCGGAGTGCCAGAAAGCACCACCCAACAAGCGAATTAAGAGGAAACTAGCTCTTAAAGTGGAAGACAAAGTGGAAGTGTGGAGTCCAGCAGAGACCAATATACTCCAAGTAGGATGGAAAGGACCTTATCCTGTGGAAAAGGTGGTGTCCAGAAACATCTACAAACTACGGATTGGGGAAGAGAAGAAAAATCTCCCCAGACATCTCATTAGGAAATATGAAGAGAGATCCGGGAGCAAAGCTTCGCACTTTATGGTGATGGCAGCCATTGGGACAACGGTTACCAGTCCAGACGAAGACCAGAGATCGCCAGTACAACATAGGAGGACCTATGGGACAGTACGTGATAGGTCAGATTTACCCAACGACAGGAGGAGGGAAATCACAAGTCAGGGAAAGGACAAGAGTGAAAGTTTCACCGGTAACCAAGTTCAGAAGGGGTGGGTAATGTCGGGAAAAGCGAGAATTACCCAGGACTCCAACCGAAGATTGGCTGACCAGATACAATATCGCCCAAGATGGTCCTGGAAGCAAAAGCCCAGGAGGTTTGGGAAAGACGACTCGGTCCAACGAGGACGAGGCGAAACATCCCCAGAGGCAAAGCCGGGGGAAACCAAGAGGACATGGAAGCAGTGTTACAATCAGGATGGGACAATCCGTCTGTATTGTGAGCCGTCGCTGACGCAAGTCGAAAGTAGGTCGACCGGACGTACAGGAGCGAGGAGCCAACACTAGTTTCAGTCGTTAGTAGTATAGTAGGGTGTCAATTAGAGCGCCTACGGGATAATGAGGTGAGCCATGTGAGGATCCAATCATATCATCAACATGTGATGTTAATAGCTACTTCGCAGAAGCTCAACGCACGGTGGATGTGATGGACGTTGTTGCTGCAACTGGACTTCACAATGGAATACATCCTTGGTAAGGAGAATGTAGGAGCAGATTTTTTATCCAGACATCCAGCTCCGGAGGAAGAAGACTAGGGTTGTGGATCATGGGAATCAAACCTACAGTGAGAAAGATTCGACGCGGTCTAATCTCTTAAGAGGGGGCCTATGTCGTGAAATACTGAGAGTTAATGATTCCCAGATAGACGACTGTATACACCGACCACCCAGGTAGAAGAAGGGTTAACAAACGAAGCAGTAATGGTAACAAACAACGGGTTGACCAGACAGGTGTTTATAGGTCAAGACAGAAGGGGCCGCTAACCGCCCAAGTAAACTGTCGAGTGGAAAAATTGGTTTGCGACAAAGGCAGACAGTATTATTGGACAGCAGATTGCGGTATGGATGTGAAACGGTTCAGAGCTGTAATTTTTCCACTAACGATGATAATGCAGTCTGGATGTGAGGTGTCCAGCAATGTCAAGGACTATGCGGCAAAGATGACCTATAAAAGAGTGGCTACGTCTTTGTGTCGAGAGAGTGTGTTTCTGAGGTTTCGGGAGAGAAGGATTATGTAAAGGGTTGTGCTGCGTTCGGATGAACGTTTGTGTATCTATTGTGCATTAGTACTCCCAATTCAGACTAGGATTATTATAAGGTATATTAGAGTATAGTTTAGCATAGGAATATAGATGTAAGTGAATAGCATTTACCATGGCTTTCTATTAGTGGATAGTTTAGACTTTGGTGAATTCATATGTCTTATGCGGGTGTTCACTTCGGAAGCCTTGTCATTATGGCTGGAGAAGGACACTTGCATAAGTAGTAGTAAGGGGCAGACGCTTATCACTGGATTTGTTATACTTCTCCAGGTTCCAATCTCCTAGTGAAAGCAGAGAAGAGATGAAGAGGAATACCCTTGAGTAAACAAAGTACTTACATGGGACCAAACAGAATATGAGCAGGTTTTAAGATGAAGAAATAAATAAGTTAAATCCAATACAGAACACTGTATGCTCAAACGAACATACCACTAAAACCCTTAAAAAAGGAAAAGAGGTTAAACTGTGGCAAGCAGGGATACTTACAACTACAAACGTAGTGTAGGCATAGGGAAGAAAGATTAGACAAGTAAAACAGTATTAGTAAGGAAAGACTATAAGAAGAACTGTGACGATGTGGTGGTTTTCCGATGTTGGATACTTACCGTCATGAAACAGATTCAGGAGCATTCATAAACTTACGGGACTTTTATTACGGTACCTTGACTCAGTGGTGAACAGTTTTTGTTTCATTCAATAACGGATTTACCATCAGATTCAAGCATACGGATCATCCCGGGTGAGCTCTGTCCTGTTTGATGTGCTGTCCTGTGATCTTGAAGAATGAAAGGACGAGAAGCAACACAGCTGATAGACATTCAGAGTTCATATCTGGCAACCACACTAGAAGAACATACCAACAACATAGACAATATCCATACATACACCAGACATAGTTTTTATTAATAAATCTTTTATCTTATCGTTGAAAGGAACTGTTGTCGGAGTATGTGTTGAGGGAATAATAGAGAGAGAGAAAGAAATAGATATATGGAATGGAAGACAGAAGAGAGGAGTGTAGACCAAAGTCAGTCAATAATCCCAACAGATACTAAGTTTAAAGATGTGCTTGTTGATTCCAATCTCCTCTCGGGAATAACAGGACAGAAATGATTGTGCTTAAATATGTTAGCTGGACTAATTAGCTCTGTTTGGGAAACTTTAGATGAAGACGCCGGTGCATGTTTGGCGACATAAACTATTAGGTATAGGTCCCATGGTCCACTGGCAGGAGAAAAGATGTAGGTCGGATGGTCCACTGGCAGGAGGTCAGAGTGTATTTAGACGCTGAGCAGGATATTCGGTAGGAAGAGAATTCTCTATGACACACACACATATACACATACACATACATGCATGCACGCACGCACACACACACACACACACACACACACACATATATATATACATATATATATATATATATATATATATATATATATATATATATATATATATATAATTGAAAATGTATTATTATTATTATTATTATTATTATATAACAACAAAGATTAAGAGCAGAATAGGAAAAGCAAACGCCGCATTTCAGAAAGTGAAGAGTATTTTACGCAATAAGTCACTGTAACTGAATGTTAAGAGAGTGCTGAAATGCTATGTAGAACCAATTTTGCTGTATGGCAGTGAATCTTGGAATGTACAACAAATTACGAAGAAATTAAAAGCAACAGAAATGTGGTTCCTGTGACGAAGATTACGAATTCCTTGGACTGCCAGAGTAACTAACAACGACTGCCTGCGACAGGCTAATGAAACCAGAACATTATATACAACAATAAGAAAGAGACAAACATCTTTCTTCGGTCATGTGATGAGAAGAGAGGCATTGGAGGACATCGTGACAACTGGAAAGATCGAGGGAAAGAGAGGCAGAGGCAGACCAAGAGAAGTGATGCTGGATGGATTGAGGCGGTGGCATGGAGGAATATCATCAGCAGAGTTGATCCAGAACACCAATGACTGAGATCTATGGAGAGCCAAGAACGCATACACCAGCTGGCAGGGCACTTGATGATATATATACAATCATTGGCACCTTGCCGTCTTGACAGACGATAGTTTCTGCTTTAAAAAGGCATAATAACTTTTACCCATAGCGGTAGCGCATGTGACTGATAAGGCCAATTCGCGTTGTAAATGTTCGTCCACAGTGGGTGCATGTGAACACGTGGTTACTTCCACCATCATGCACCATCTTACGTTTCAAACGCTTGGTGTGTGACTTTTCTGCAATAACCTTTCTCCTTTGACTTTATTCCATTTCTGATATTTGCCCTCCATGCAACACGTTCAGCGGCGACTTGCTCCCAATGTGCATTATCAATGCCTGTATCAATCATGTCCCGCTTACACACATCTTTGTATCGTAGTAGAGGCCGACCTTGACATCTCTTACCCATCTGTAATTCACCAAAAAAGATATCCTTTGGTATTCTACCATCATCCATCCTCCTAAAATGTCCTATCCATCTAAGTCTACGAAGACTGAGCATGGAATAAACTGTCACACAACCTGATCTTTCCAATACTTCAGTATTTGTGATCTTGTCTTGCCACTTAATATCAAAAATTCTTCGCAGACACCGCATATGAAAGCTGTTTAAACGTTTCTCTTGGCGTGAGTAAGTTGTCCATGTTTCTTTGTGTAGTCTATAAAGCAAAGGTGTAGATCTTTGTTTACTTCTATAGAACGTTCGATTACGGTTCTCAGTATATACACAGCATTTACTGCACTTGCCTTCTACAAACCCACATTGTTCTTCTTCTATTTCAGGTTCTATTTTCCTCCTAACTCTTTGCATGATAATTCTTAACAAAATCTTTATGATGTGACTCATTATACTATTTGTTCGATGTTGATCACATTCCAAGGCTCCTGATTTCTTTGGGATTGCAATAAATACAGAATTACATAACTATTGAGGTATATTTCCAGTATCATATATATATATCTGGTTGTTTCGGGATTTGAGATTTAAATATTGAACACAACCCACTACTGGCAACGCTGATCGCATTCTGGTATGAACCTAAGACCTATCCACGTCAATGTGGAAGCACTATACTCGAGTTTCGCTCTCGTTTGAGCTCGTCAGTAGTCCATATCCTTGACCGGACCCGGAAACAAACCCCGAATCACTGGCGTGTGAAGCGTGTGTGTAACCACTAGACCACGCGGCACACGCTGGACACCGCCATCTCGTCATAGTCCGATATATATATTATATATATATATATATATATATATATGTGTGTGTGTGTGTGTGTGTGTGTGTGTGTGTGTGAGCATATCATGTATACTACACACACGTAGATATGTAAAATGCAGACACATAAACCTGTAAAGTAAAGACATATAAACTGGCAAACTACATACGTTCTCACATGTAAACTACAGACATTTACACATGCAAATTACAGAATTTCCACATGTAAACTATATACATTTAAACATGTAAACTGCAGACAGTTAAGTTGGTGACTACAGACACCTAAACTGATAACTAGAAACACCTAAACTGATAACTAGAGACATTTAAACTGATAACTACAGACCCTTGAACATATAAATTATGTAAACTAGTAAAATACAATACTTCAACTATTTAACTACTGACAATTAGGCATGTAAATTACAGTAAACTGGTAAAATACAATTCTTCAAGTGGTAAACTACAGACACTTAAATATGTAAATTACAGTAAACTAGTAAATTACTTTAATTAAACTAGTAAACTACAGACAATTAAACATGTAAATTACAGTAAACTAGTAAATAGCAATATTTAAACTTGTAAACTACAGACACTTAAACTTGTAAACTGCAGACACTTAAAATTGTACACTACACTTCAACTTAAACCTTTCAGTGCGAACAATCAGGGATTCCACGCCACCCAATATATGGAATTGTCCACAGATACATACCTGTACACTGATGGTCGTGGACTTGGCCTCAGCGTGCGTCATACTTGGCGGGAGACCTGTGGCACTGCTTGTCTGCTCGGCAATTATCATCAACATGGCCTGCTACTCGGGCAAGACCTGGCTGGTTTGGCTGTTGTCAGTCCTGATGATATATTCTACGAACAATGAAGCTATCTCCAGAGCTCAGGTGTATAACAGTTTATGTTTGTCAATTCAGCATTTGCTTCTTTCTTAATTTGTTTTACTTCATATTTTTATTGCCTTGCTTTTCGTCACAGTCCGATATTATTGTTATATAACAGATAACATACAAAGCATTGTTCCGTGGATATTTGAACATAAGTAAACACAGACCAAAAGAATAGACAGATTAGGTCAGTTGTTGACATAAAAGTTTTTACGTATTATGAATCTGTCAATTCACGCTAATGAGTGAAATCTCGAGTTGTACAAATCTACAGCACGGGTAGATAAGGCCCACCACCAGGGAAGGAATCTGAGCAGATGAAGAACACGTTAGACAAGTGCTTGTTGGAGTTGGATATACTGACATTTGAGATGCTTAACTCGATGTGACACACTGCCCTCGAATGAGGAAGAAAACTAGAGAATCAGACACGAAATGGGGATTCCATTTTCGCGTGTCCTTAGGATAGTTTAGGATCATAGTTTACATATTAAACGATTAGTCGGTGAAATAGACTGTGGTACGTATAGATAGTATAGTTGCGTTTGATAGTTAGATTTCACAGTTGACCACAGAGTCAAGTGTTTATTTACATTTAAAGTTTAGTTAGCTAGTAACGTTGAGCAGTATCTCTCTTATGTTAAGATTGGTCAGTATGTAATAATGTGTGCAGTTATATGGATATTTTGCCCTGGCCATGCGGGGGTACGGGGGAATGAGCAGGCTGATAGGCTAGCATGGAATGCACCTCTTGGTGGTATCTTGCCTATGTACAAGGGGGAGGTGGTCGTGCGCTTGTGGGACCAGGTGGAGAAGGCGGAGGAACAGATTGAGAACCCATATGTGGAAAGAATGAGAATGCGGGGGATCGGCAGGGGTTCTGGGAGAATCTCAAAACTGAGAGGGAAGACCAGGAGAACTTTTAAACAGATAGCGGTGGGTACGATTAGTAGTACGACTCATCGCGGGCTGTTGAACGAGGGAACGGAGCATGTATGGGAATGTCTTGAGTGCAGTGATGTCGGTTCTTAACTCAATTCAACTCAACTGGTCAGTATGTGCAGTCATGAGACGTTCCTGGTTAGCCCAAAGGGAATAGAAAGTGTTTTGACGTTGAAGACTGTATTAGATGTGTTTGTGTTCATTCTAGTTACAACGTCGTGTAAGATGGTATCTTACTTCAGAATAGCATTTGTAGAGAATGCTCATGAGAAACACATAGCAGGACAGGGTATGAGGGATTCGCTATGAAACATGTATTTGTTATTGTAAGGACCCTGTGGAGGACCGATACGTTTTGTTATCCGAAGTAACGTTCGGCATTAACTCGAAAACAGAGAAGAAGCGGCTGGACTCTGGAGACGCCACGGCAGTGGCCAAGCACGGGGAAGTGCGACAATTTTTGTGATCAAAGTCTGTTCTGCGTTTTGTGTCAGTGTCATGTCGTCTTTATAGAACTACAGTATATGTTCTTGCTTGTGAGAAGAACGTCTCGACCAGTCAAGTGACTTTATTAAAACCACAGGTTAATAGCACTTCTTCATCGAATACGTATATCCATCCATTTATTGACCAATTCATCCGTTCATCAATTTATTAATCCATCCATCCGACCATATATTTATTGACCCATTCATCCGTTCATCTTTGCATTAATCCATCCATCCGTCCATCCATTCACCCATTCATCCATTAATCCATGCATCCTTCAATGCAGTGATTAATCCAGCAATCAATCAATCCATCCATTCATAAATTCATCCATCCATCCATCCCTCCCTCCATCCATCCATCTCTCCTTGCCTCCATCCATCCATCCGTCCACCCATCCTTTCATCCATCCCTCCCTTCATCCATCGATCCATTCATTCCTCTCTCCACCCACCCATTCATCCATCCATACATCCCTTCCTCCCTCAATTCATCCATCCACCCCCTCTCTCCCTCCCTTCATCTATACATCCCTCTCTCTATCCCTCCCCTCCCTCAATCCATCCACCCTCCGTCAATACATCCATCCACCCTGCCTCCATCCATTCATCCATCCGTCGTTCCATCTGTCACAATCCTTTGCAACAGATACACATTGGCTGTTGTCTAGGGTCCACATATTATGAATGTACAACGGAGGAGTGCAGGGTGACTCAGCCATAAACAACACACATCACCACATAGGCCGGACTAATGAACCACAACTACTCGTAGTCACTCCAGAACACCTGTTTGGACATACATGAGATTTATTAACTATGACTGAACACAATGCACAGCACTACTCAGAAATATTAATAACAGATCTACATACATCCTTTTTACTCTTGTGGAGTGCATCACTGCCTTCTATGGGCCTCTATAACACCGCGATAAAATGAACTGTTACGCCGAACTCTCAGTTAGACCGAGGGTAACCAACACTCCTGAGTCTATCCTTATGGGCCACGTCTTGCCCACGTCTCCCTCCACAGGAGAAGTTTTCCCTCCGTCAGTTATCAGTTATCAGTTGGGGTATCTTCGTTGCACTCCGGACATGTCCATAGGTACTCAGATCCTCCCCCCAGCATATTCATCAGCGTCCAGTGGCTAATAGTGCCAGTTCTGTGTTGGTTGACGAGGCGCTTTGTTTTCCCGATGTACCTCTCGCGTCTGGCTGTGCCGATTCTTACTCCCAGGTCTTTCATCCTGGACAGCGATGTGGAATCACTGACGTCAAAGTCCTCTGTTCTCGCCATATCTTTAAGGACGTTAATTTAATAACATCGGCACGATCCATGGGCTGGCCATCTACAGGGGGTGCAGAGCCAGCCAGTTTGTCAGCTCGTTCATTTCCCTCGACTCCCGCATGTCCCGGGACGAAGATGAAGGTGACTTTACGGACAACAGACTTCCGCAGCGATTCAGTCCACTGTCTACGTACAGATCCAGCTTCGACCTTCTGAATCATGCTCATTGAATCACTTAGTACACACCCGTTGGTATAATGCTGTGATTCCAGCCATTTAAAAGCCTGTGTAACTGCCATCACCTCCATCATCATGCTGCTCGTGGTCATAGAGTGGGCACCACTGGATTCTTGAACGGTTCGGCCCGCCGAACGGGCTGTAAATGCCCACGCACTTCTCTGCTGCTTTACAACAGATCCATCTGTATAGATGAGCACTTCGGGGCTATCTGAGTGTTCATAGATGAGCGCGTTAACCTCAGCATTGACAGCGGCAGGGTTCTGCTCTCTGCACCGTCTGTCGAGTGTGATAATGCAGGAGAAAATGCACTTAAAAGCTGGAGGCACCGGCACCCATTCCTTGCCGGGGTTGATACTGGTAAGACTGCAGACCTGTCTGACGACATCTTCCGCCCGACCCATCCATGATTTGCCCCTCTTTAGCCTGTCACCCTTTTCTCTGAATATAGCGGTAAGCAGAGGGTGCTGCTCATCTGCACTTATTTTTAAGTATGCACGAGCTCTCCAGATCTTGATCCTGTGTTCTATTGTCGGGAAGTCAAGGAGGTATCTCATTGCTACACAGCTGGTGTCTCTCGTGCAGCCCAAAATGATGCGCATGGCTTCGTTTTGTACCTTTTCAAGTCTTCCAATCTGTGTAGGGCTGACAGTGAGGATGGCCAGGGCATACTCGATGCGTGAAAGCACAAGTCCTTGGAACAGAAGTATTAGCAGTCTTTGCTCGATATTGGCAGTCGCCATGACTCTCATTGCTGACAAACCTTTTCGAGCCTTCGTTATGACATAATCGACATGATCTCTGAAGGACAGGCTACGATCAAGCCTCACGCCAAGATGTGTCATTGACTGGGTTCTACTCAAGCTGCTCCCTTCCATTCTTACTGCCGGCAGGTCTGTTTTCACAATATGGTTGTTTAGTGAGAACCATGTAACCGTTGCCTTTGCAGGGTTGACAAGGGCATCGGCATCAGCACACCATGAGGAAATTCGATCTAGTTCGCCCTGCATATCATTGGCAACCGCCTGTCTATCTCGACCCTGTCGATACACGAGGATGTCGTCAACGAATGACAGAGTCCTACCCCTCCCGTCCAACTGTTGTTCAGTGATCGGCACCGTATACACGTTGAATAGTACTGGTGACAGTGGTGAACCCTGCGGCAATCCTGGACATATCGTTATCGGCTCAGAAGACCAACTCCCGCATCTTAGCACCACCTTCCTTTGGAGCAGAACTGCAGCGATCCATCGTACAAGGTGAGAGTGCACTTTCAGCCTGAGGAGGGTTTGCATCAAGTGCTCGAAAGATACTCTGTTATATGCGTCCTCTAAGTCTATGGCGGCCGCACATGTCTCTTCTCTGACCTGAAATCCTTCGTAAACATCTTGAGCAAAGACCGCCACATTCAGCCATGACTCTTTGTTGCGTCTGTATCCTCCAAGTGTGGGCGGGAAGCAGCCGAGCTGTTCCAAGTCACAAGCAAGTCTGTGTGCTACAATTTTCTCCAGTAGCTTGCCAACAATATTCTGCATCGTAATGATTCTGTAGCCGCTTATCTTGGAATGGTCTTTGTTCGGTTTTGGCAGCGGCAGCAAGTAGCTGTGTAGCCATTCTTCTTTGACCTGACCCCTCTGGATACTGGTGTTGAATTCTCTGGCCAGTTCTTCCATGTCATCATCTGATATCACCAGTAGGTCACCATATCGGATGCCGTCTGGGCCTGGGGCGGTGTTAGGTGATTTCTTGAGCATCGCACGCAGTATCTCAGCTGTGATTGTCCATTCTTCGTCTGTCCCGACCCCCTCGCACAACTGAGAGAGTGTCGTTGTGGTCCTCTGTCTGGCGGGCTCGTCTTTCTGGTCAGTCTGTTCTATGTAGCGTGCAAGAAGGGCCTTACCTTTATCCGCATCCGAATTTTTCCATGCCAGGTCTGTGCCTTGAAAGTCTGGAGTACCCCTACGTTGTGCAGCACCGTTCATGCTCTTGTGGAGGCGCCAGAATGTCGTAAGAGATCGCTCGGAGCACACCTTCCTGCAGAACTCGTCCCATTTTTCGGCCTTGGCATGTTTGGCGCAGGATTTGAATAAAGTCGTCGTCCTTTCGACCTCAGTCTTCAGGTTCGCCAACTCAACCTGTGGCATGTTAGCCTTTCTGGCCCTTTGCCAGTCTTTGACAGCCTGCTTCTTTCCCAGCCATGCCTTCTCGACCTCTCCATTCCACCATGGTGGCTGCAACCATCTTTCTTGTCTCCTGCGGGAGGAAGTTAGTTTTCTTCTTCTGATCTTGCTTATGGCGTCTTGACCAGTGTTGTCGTACTGGAAGGCATTTGTCTTGTTTCTTTGACTCATGGCCCCGTCTTTCTTGATCAGGATGACACAAGGGTAATGGTCACTATCGTGGTATCCCAGTGTGCCCCACCGGCACCTTGGTGCGATGGTGGGCGACACCAGAGCCAAGTCAATGACGCTGTCAGAGTCACCTGGTCGAGTGGCTATTCTAGTGACCTTCCCATCATTCAGACAGATTAGGGCAGCAGATGCCAGGGCGTCCTCCAGATCTTCTCCCTGTCTATTGGTGATGCAATTCCCCCATTGACTGCCTCTGGCATTGAAGTCCCCATAGTAGATGATATGCCTTTCATCCATATCGAACAAACTCTGCCATTGTCGCACGTCGACCTTCCCATTTCGCGCATAAACGTTCACGATTACAAGCTGCGCTGGTGTCATTATTCTTAATGCCTGCACTTGCAGGGCATCACTGTTCCAGGAAGACATATCGATCTCAGACACTAGTATGTTGTCGCGGACCAGAATGGCCTGTCCGAGGTGCCGACTGTTAAAGAATCCCTGATATCCCGCGACATTGACTGTTCCGTCGCCGAGCTGTGTTTCTTGTAAGACTACAATATCGTTTCCGTACAGTAGTTTTTCAAGAATGGGTCGGCGTTGACTAAATGATGCACAGTTCCAGTACAGTACTCGAACGTGTCCGATGCCCAATCTGTCACATTTTAACCGCCTTCTGCGTGTGCCCGCCCTCTTGCCACGCCGTGTTCTTGTAGGTTGTCTGGTCGTCATGTTAGGCTTAACTATCGCCACCGGGCGCCGATGATACGCCGAAGGGAGTCCGGGCGCGCGTGCACGAACTCCGTTGCACGGTCCGAACTCCATTTAACCACGAAAAACACACTTAATCCATACACCTTTCGGAAAAAACACGTTCCATTTTACGGGACGAAAAAATGTCCCGCCATCTTGCTCAAGGAAACTCACTCTTTCCCCTAACTTCCCCAAATCTCCAATTCTCCCACACCCATCAATGTCTTATCTTTTTATCCGCTTCCTCGTGACCCCCCATGAAACTCTATTTCACCTTTGATCCCAATTACCGGTTTCCATGAACATTCCATTTTGAGGTTTTCATTTAGCTATCCATTTACTAGCACGTTTTACCTTCCCACCGGTGATCTAATCTAGACTGGTGCGTGCTCTACAATACCAGTGTCTTGGGGCTCTCTTATTCGCTTGGGACTTCTTAATTAATCTCTCTGGCCCCACAATTTCCTTACTCTCATCTCACACCTGTAACCTTGAGTTGTTACTTTCCATACTTTCAAATTCTTAACCCCCACATCCACCGTACATTTTTCGTAACCACGCACGTTACACCATCCATTTATCGATCGCTCCCTCCCTCCCTTCCTCCCTCCATCCATCTATCTATCCATACAACCGTTCCTCAGTCCATCCAATTATTCATCTCTCCTCCCTCCCTCCATCGATCCATTCATCCTTCTCGCCATCCATCCACCCCTCACTGCCTCCATCTATCCATCCATCCCCCGCCACCCATCTATCCACCCATCCTTCATCCATCCATCCATCGCTCCCTGCCTCCCTCCCTCCATCCATCTATCCCTCCCTCCCCAGCTCTCTCCATCCATCCACCCATCCACTCATCCCTACCTCCACCACCCATTCATCCATCCATCCATATATCCCCCCTCCCTCAATCCATCCATCCATCTATCAATTCATCCTGCCTCCCCTCTCTCTCCATCCATTCATACATTCATCCGTCAATCCATCCATCCACCCACTATTTATCTATCAACCAACCCATCCACCCATAAATCAACCCATCTGCGGTATTGTAGTCTTGCAATGACCTATTGAACAACCACGCTCACCCACAGATCTCTATGTTGGGACTGTCCGACTACTATCAGCGCTATCAGTTTATTGTCATCGCCGGCTTCTTCCACATGCGGTTCATCAGCTTCGGGGTGGAGAAGATCAACTACCGGGCAGCGCAAGCAGCACAGACAGGAGCATGTCATGACGAACCTCCAGGAACTCCCGCGGGATTCAACTCACTTGATAGCGCCTGCGAGAATGACTCCACCAGGACCGTGACAGCTTTCAGAGAGCACACGGCTGTGAAAGAGAGGCATGAAACAACCTCCATGACCAAAGTCACGGGAAAATACGCAGTGGACACTGACCCGACCCTCTGTGATCTGTTATTGTATTCCTTCTATTGGCCAACCTTCATCTTTGGTCCAATCTATACTTACAGAGAATTCCATCAACAAATTAAACAGGCGTTTACATCTCACAATTTCGTTCCAGATACTTATGACATTTTAAAACAACTGCTTCGAATGACATTCTGGGCTGTTTTTGTAGAATTCCAGTCCCACTTCCTCTACCACAGTGCCATCATCTATGAGTCGACTTTGATAGAAACGGCCTCAAATTGGGCAGTTGGAGGTGCAGGCTATTGGAGTGGACAGTATTTTATGATCAAATATGCAATTGTTTATGGAATAGCGACTCAGGTTTCACGATTTGACGGCCTGTCTCCTCTGGCTAGGCCCCGCTGCATCAGCTGGGTATGTTCTTACACAGATATGTGGAGGTACTTTGATGTGGGCTTGCATAATTTCACTACGTTCCACATATACATCCCTTTGGGAGGGTCACGAGCTGGTGTCTGTAGACAGATCCTGGCTTCCGGTTTGGTGTTCTTGTTCATCCTTTTCTGGCATGGTCATGGCGTGGACAAGATGGTCTGGTTATTGTTCAATTACGCCACGAACAGCCTGGAGGTGATAGCGTGTGCTCTGGGGCGGTCAAGCGCTGGGAGGTCTCTGGTGAGTGATGTGTCTCAGTGCTTGAGTGTTTAGCTCTGTGGATCTGGTGAGTGATGTGTCTCAGTACTTGAGTATTTAGCTCTGTTTCCTTGATGAGTGATTGTCTCAGTGTTTGAGTGTTTATTTAGCTCTATTTCTCTTAGTGAGTAATGTGTTTCTGTGTTTGAGTGCTTAGCTCTCTGTCCCTGGTGACTAATGTGTCTCAGTACTTGACTGTTTAGCTGTTTTTCTGGTGAGTGATATGTCTCAGTGCTTGAGTGTTTAGCACTGTGTCTCTGGTGAGTGATGTGTCTCTGTGTACAAGGAGCTTCTCATAAGTCTTTAGCCTGACCATGAAGGAGTAGGCGGAGAAAATTGAAATTTGGCACATGTATAGCTCATTCAATTTGTAATTGACTTACGAATTGTGGATCTCCCTCCTCAACTGGTTTTCGTGAATGTGCATGGCACAACACACCCAGATCTGCACATCCAATGGTTTGTCAGAACAATGGAAAAATCAGACGCCAGGACTGGAGTAAAATTCTTGATGTTACAGGGAAAAACACCAACAGAAATACACAGGGAGATGGAGCTAGTGTTTGAGGAAGTCTGCCCTACGTATGCTTCTGTAAAAAATTGGTGTTTGCAGTTCAAGTGTGGCCGTTCCCAAGTTGCTGATCTGCCAAGATCAGGACAACCATCCTCAGAGTGCAATGATGCAAATGCTGCAATAGTGAAGAAAATCATAGACCAGGATAGGAAAATGACAATTGCAGAGATATCTGGTTCAGCAAAACTGAGTAAGAGTACAGTTTTTAGAATTTTACACAACAGACTGAACATGAGAAAAGTGTGTGCCCGCTGGGTCCCGCGCCTGCTGACATGTGAACAGAAACAAACAGGCTTTGATTGTTGTAGCCAGTTGCTCAAAATTTGGCAGTCAAAAATCATGTTGACGACCATGGTGACGGTAAATGAGACTTGGGTTCACCATTATGACCCAGAATCCAAAATGTCCAACATGCAGTGGAAAACACCGGGCTCTCCAACACATGTCAAGCCAAGAGCACAAAAATCTGCAGGAAAAGTGATGCTGACTGTTTTTTTTTATTTGGGACGTCAAAGGTGTCATATTGAAAAATTACATGCTTCATGGCAACACGGTTAATGGGTAGTACTATGCAGATCTCCTTATCAAACTAAGAAAGGCTGTGACCAGAAAACGAGGGATAGCGCATGCGCAAATTCTGCCTTTGCTTCAAGACAGTGCGCCCTCCCATAAACCAAGGCTTGTGCTGCAAACTGCCAATGATTTGAATATTGAAATTCTTCCACACCCAATTCTCCAGATTTGGCTTCATCAGTTTTTTTCTTTTCCCAAATCTTAAAAAACAGCTGAAAGAAAATCGTTTTGACAGTGACAAAGAAGTCATACTGGCTTGTGATAACTGGTTTAGTTCGAAAAATAGGCTGTTTTATTCTGAAGGTCTTTTCAAGGTCACGCATAGACGGCAGAAATGCATAAATTCAAGTGGTGATTACGTTGATAAGGAATAAGCACTATGCCAAATTTCAATTGTCTCTGCCTACTGCTTGATGGTCAGGCTAAAGACTTATGAGAAGATCCATGTTAGTATTTGTGTATTCATTCATCCATTTTCTCTCTCTAGAGGTGCTCTGTGTATGTGCTTGTGTATCCATTCATCCACCTTCTCTCTCTCTCTCTCTCTCTCTCTCTCTCTCTCTCTCTCTCTCTCTCTCTCTCTCTCTCTCTCTCTCTCTCTCTCTCACCAGAGGTGCTCTGTGTATATAATTGTATATCCACCATACATCTTCTCAGTCTCTGTCTCTCTGTCTAAATAAAGATCAATCAATCAATCAATCAATCAATCAATCAACCAATCAACCAATCAATCAATCAATCAGTCTCTCTCTCTCTCTCTCTCTCTCTTTCTCTCTCTCTCTCTCTCTCTCTCTCTCTCTCTAGAGCTGCTCTGTGTATGTATTTGTATTTCCATTCATACACCCAGGAATCAGCTCTCGTAGAGTTTATGAAAACATCAAATATTCAAATATTAGGACTCGCAGACACTAGGAAAAAGGGGCAGAACACAAAACGAGCACATGAAATTTACGTTCTTATATGGAGTGGCGTTGACCAGCGAGCTACAGCTAAACATGGAGTGGGTGTTTTGCTACATCCAGAGAAAGCGAAAGCCATTCTCGACACTAAATTTATATTGGAAAGAATACTACAAGTACAGATCAAAGAAGGAAATAGAACAACAACTTTTATACAAACGTACGCCCCATGTAACGACACTTACAGCGATGAAGACGGAACTCAGAGGTGTTTCCAAGGCATCAGGGCCAGGTTCTATACATGTCAAGACCTACTAACACGTCCTAGCCGTGCGTCCTGGGCAACAGGTCCCTTCAGGGTCTGGCTAACGCAGTAGGATCGCTGATTCTTCCGAAGTCGGAGAGTGTCTGCCTGCACGGCGAGGAACCACCAGTCTGCAAACCTCAGGTCCAGTATGACATCACATTGATGTTGGACAACAGGATGCCTTCATCCGACATACAGGACTTCACGCTGCAGTTCACAGCCAGCGAATACAAGCAAGCAGCAAGCGATGAAGACAAAGACGAATATTTTGATAAATTTGCAGACACATTAAATAATGTCAGGGAGACAGATGAACTTATTGTGATGGGTGATTTCCAGGCTTGTCAATGGGAATGGGATTCCCATGGCAATCCCATGGGAAACGTCTCATGGGATGGGTGGGATGGGACGGGACAGCAAACATTTGTATTTCCCATGGGACACATGGGACAGTAGCCATGTCATAGCAACTTGATCTACGTCAGAGCTACATTTATTATTTTTTAACCCCTTTAAAGCTCTTTATCCTTCCGTTTTCTTTATATACTTGTATCCATTCATTAGCTCGTGGTGGGACACCGGATACATTAATAAATGCGTGAATGCGCGCTGCTAGTCAGCCATTGTTGCTGTAGTTGTTGATTCGCGTCTTTGGCGATTTGTAAATACGAAGCTAGTTTTAATCTGCTGTAATCGAAGTTGTTTAGTTGCTGATATTCGGTATTTTTATTTGGTTGAATATTAGGTACTATATTTATAGTCTACAAATAGTGAAGTCCTAATTTCAAATAATTTGTGAAGGCAGTCACTTGAAATCAGTGTTACTGAGTGTAGGATGTGTAAGCCTACGGCTCCCCAAAATGGCCAACCAAAAATATGAGTTCCAGGATCTTACTAAAACTGTTGTTGCTAAGATGTTGAGTGGGGGAGAATGCCACTTGATTGATGTTCCAAAAGAACTTGTAAAGTCTTCAACAGGTCGCTTAAAAAAAATAATAAAAATAAAAAAGAAAACCACTTGATTGATGTTCCAAAAGAACTTGTAAAGTCTTCAACAGGTCGCCTTAAAAAAACATAATAAAAATATAAAAGAATACCATTTGATTGATGTTCCAAAAGAACTTGTAAAGTCTTCAACAGCTGATGTTAAAGCAGTTAAAATATCTAAAAGTATTTTAGCACCATTTGTTTGCTGTGCAAGGTGCAAAACGATATACGGTTGGTATAAGATGATTAATGAACAATGGGTTAATCAAAGTGGTTATGGAGTTGCAATACAGCACAGCATGAAATGTGGTTCCGGTGGTTCTAACATAAAAAGATTTTTTGAAGCCAAGCCGCGGGAAGTAACAAAACCACCATCAACATTGTCAAATGCGTGGCAAAACACACTTGTTGAACTAATTACATCACATCCAACAGAATCCATTTCGGCTGGATGTGACATTATATGTGATGCTGCTAACTTTGCTGCAAGATCTACTCACGCTGCACACAAGGTATATAATTACACTATATCATGGCAAACAGTGACTCGTTCTATTTTGGGGCAAGGAAAATTGGCCAAACTGCAGCTTCAAAAATTTAATTATTGGAAAAATGAACATAGGTTTCCACTGCTAAAAGCAAGTGCGAAAATTGTTTTGGCTATACAGTGTCCTCAGCGGCAGTAGAGAGCTTATTTAGTGCAGCTGGATTGTTATTGAGTAAGTTACGAAAACGGATGTTACCAGCTCTAGTTACAAACTCTGTGTATATCAGATTTGCATGTACGATGAAAATAAATTGTGGAAATGGTTCAGGGATTAACTGGATTAACTAAAATATTAGAAACAGTCGATCAGCAGGAAACTGATAATGTGCTGAATGAGCAGAGTGACTCATAAACAGAATGAGAGTGTCAGAATGACACTGATCTGTCATATTTAAATTAAACTTTGTTTTAATAAAATACTCTTGAATATTAAAATTAATAAATTATGTTGTTTTACATGTCTCTTTGTATATGTAGTCCTATTTAGCAGACACTAACCCTAAACTTTCATAAATTTCATAATTTTATTTGAACTGTATTCCATTTTAATATTATCATGGGAATCCCGTGGGGTGGGATGGGTGGGACAGGCCTAAACTGCAGTGGGATGGGATGGGAATGGAACTGAAAAATGTGTCCCATGGACAAGCCTGGTGATTTCAACGGACGAATAGGCACCCGAACAACACCGTGGGATGAATGTAATAGCAATGGTCATCATCTACTCAAGATATTCTCTGAACACGGACTAATAATAACAAATAATTTTTTCCAACATCGTCGTAGCCACACCAAAGCCTGGTATAAATGGAACGACATAGATCAAGCATCTAAACTTGAATTTATTCTACTTAGGAAATCAGACAGAAGGCTACTATTGGATTCAAGAGTACTCCCAAATACAGACGTTGATGCTGATCACAAACCAGTCATAATAAAACAGATTTCAACATACAGGAAAATAAGAATCAAAAATGTAACAACATATGTCATCACTTATAGGAGGCCTAAGGAAAATACGGTTAAAGACGGTTTCAATCAAGAAATTTAAAAAAAAAAAATAAAAAAAAAAAAAAAAAAACTACATAAGAACATCCATGATAACTACTCAAGCATAATTATGGAATGGACAATTTTCAAATCTGCCATGCTCGACACACTGGAAAATAAATGTGGAACAAAGAAAGTAGGGCAAGACAATATAGATAGCGTGAAAGATAGCGTGTTCAAAAAGAGGGTAGCGTTCAGAAAAAAAATGATCACAACTAAATCTGAACAAGACAATGTTACCTACAGAATAGCACGACGAACTGACAAACGAACAATTAGAGCATCTAAAGATGAATCCTGGAGAATCTTCGGTGAACAGATGGCGACCCTTAGCAAGACTACCCAAGATAATTTTATAAACTACAATGAAAAAATGAGATGCGTGCTACAACTCAACCACCATCCATCCATCATATGCCATGCCGGTAAGCGTGGGCGGTCATGTTCTGCCATCTCACTCGATCAACAGAGTCGTGGATCAGTTCCGTGTTTTTGTCTCGACCATGCCACAAGGCCAAGCCATCCAGATACTTGTTTCTAGGTCTTCCCCTTGGTCTGTTCCCCTCGATCTTACCAGTTGTCACCAAGTTCTCCAAATCATTTCTTCTCATAACATGCCCAAAAAATTGTGACTGTCTACGTCTAATGTCTCTGATCAGTTTACGATCTTCATTTGTTTCTTGAAGGACTTGTTCATTGGTCTTTCTGGCTGTCCATGGTATTCTTGGCATTTTCCTCAGAAACCACATTTCTACAGCCATCAGATGTTTCTCAGCCTGGCTGCTCATTGTCCAAGCTTCACATCCATATAAAAGTACAGGTTCTATGTAGCATCTCAACACTCTTTTTCTCGTTTCAATTGACATCTTTTTATTGGTCAGTATGTTTTTCATCTTGCTAAAGGCTACTTTTGCCATGGTGATTCTTGTTCTAATCTCTTCAAGGCATCTCCCATCAGATGTTATTACTGTTCCGAGGTAATTGTACCTATTCACTTGTTGAAGAATATTCCCATTTACTTGTATATTACATTGTGGTATTTCGTCCTTCCTAGTGACGACCATAATCTGTGTCTTTTTACAATTTAATTCTAACCCTAGTTGTTCACTGTGTGTAACAACCGCATCTACTAAATTTTGCAGGTCCTGTTCATTATCTGCAATCAAGACTGTATCATCTGCATATCTAATGTTATTGATGCATCGTCCCCCAATGTTGATTCCTTCCATATTTTCAATATTTCTGAAAATATTTTCACTGTACAGGGAAAACAGATCTGGAGACATTACACATCCCTGTCTCACACCTCTCTTAATAGGCTGATATTGGCTTACTTCATTATCAACTCTTATGGCAGCTTGTTGTTTCCAATATATGTTTTTTACAAGTCTAAGGTCTTTCCCATCAATTTGTAGATCTTCAAGCATCCTTATCATGTTGACATGTCTCACTTTATCAAAAGCCTTTGTGTAGTCAATGAAGCAAAGGTGTAGATCTTTGTTTACTTCTATAGAACGTTCGATTACGGTTCTCAGTATATACACAGCATTTACTGTACCCTTGCCTACTACAAACCCACATTGTTCTTCTCCTATTTCAGGTTGTATTTTCCTCCTAACTCTTTGCATGATAATTCTTAGCATAATCTTCGTGATGTGACTCATTATACTAATTGTTCGATGTTGATCACATTCCAAGGCTCCTGATTTCTTTGGGATTGCAATAAATACAGAATTACATAACTCATGAGGTATGTTTCCAGTATCATATATTGTATTAAGCAGACTGGTAACTTTATCTATTCCATATTCTTCTAAAGCATTAATCATTTCTGTTGTGACGCTGTCTGGACCGGGGGTTTTGCCAGATTTCATATGATTAAGAGCATTCTGAACCTCCATCTTCAAAATTGCTGGCCCTTCATTGTTATTTTGAACAATATATTGTTCGTCTCTGCTATCGTCATAAAGGTTTTTCACGTAATCTGACCATACATGTAAAATCTGATCTTTTTCTATTATGACTCTTCCATCTTTTGTCTTTAGGCAGCCTGCTGATGTACGTGTTCTTTGATTAGTAATCTCCTGAATTCTTTTATGCATTAGTTTCGCATTTTTACTGTTGTGTTGTTTTTCAATTTCTCTGCAATTTTTCTCAAGCCATGTTTCTTTAGCCTCCTTACATAAGGTTCTGACTTTTCTGTGAATTTCTTCATATTTGGCAGGATTATTTTTGTTCTGTCTTCTTGTTTCCATTAGTTGTAAAATTTCTTCAGTCATCCATGTCTTACGGCCAACTTTCTTTACTTTTGGAATAGTTTTTTCTGCTGCCCAACTGATTGAATTCTTCAGCATTTCCCATTGATCATCTACATCTTGAAATAGGATCTCTAGATCAGACAATAAATCAAATTTGTTCTTTACTTCTATGTTAAAATTATCTTGTATTTCTTTGTCAGTTTTCAATTTGCACAAGTCATATTTAGGGTTTCCTGCTGTATACTTGACTTTCTTTCACTTTACCCTCAATGTGCCAGTAATTAATCTGTGATCACTGTAACAGTCTGCATTTGGAACTGTTTTTACAACTGTTAATGCATTTCGAAACCTTTTGCTTATCAGGATGTAATCTATCTGGTTTTTAATCCTGCTGTTTGGACTCCTCCATGTCCATAATCTTCTAGGATGTTGTTTAAACCAGGTGTTTCCTACAACCAATTCTTGTTCTTTTGCCCATTCTACAAGTCTGTAACCTCTTTCATTTCTCTCTCCCAAACCATGGTTGCCTACACTGTATCCATCGCTTTGCTTTCCTATTTTTGCGTTGAAATCACCCATTATGATATTTATTTCTGATTTTTGACAGTTCTTCAAAGCAGACTCCATGTCATTATAAAATTCCTCTATACTTTCTTCACTGCTTTCACTTGTTGGGGCATATACTTGAATTACATTTATTTTAAAAGGTCTTCCGTTTAATTTTACTAATAGAACTCTGTCTGACACAGCCCAATATCCTTTGACAGAATTTGATGTTTGCTTATCTAATATAATGGCTACACCTCTTTGCTGTTCTTCTCCCCCCGAGTAAATAATCTTACAATCCTCTCCTGTCCTTATCCCTGCTCCTCTCCATCTCGTTTCCGATATTCCTAATATGTTAATCTTCTCTCTCTCCATTTCTTTTTTGATGTCCTCCAACTTTCCATCTGCATTCATTGTTCTAACATTCCAAGTTCCTACTTTCAATGATATTAATCTTTTGCACCTAGTAGCCTGTTGACGGTCTGGAGTCACCTGGTGCGCATGACTATCCCTACCGGGCGAGGCTGCTCCTATGGAGCACCCATTTACGCCGTTTCTCTGATTATCGATAAGTGAACACAACATGATTTTCTTGGCATGTGTAAAGAAGGTAGTTTGCCATTGCTTTCCTTCCCAGCAGTGACCATACTGGTCAGTGACCGTAGCCATTGTCTCCTCAAAAAAGGAGATCCTCTGCCTACCGTCGTGAAGGTGTAGACCATAACCTACAACTATCTGTCGGCTGCTCTTCATCTTCATCCACCACCTGCACCCATGGCTTCACGTAACCCTGATCGGGGGGCTAAACGGGTACTCCACCTTGCCCAAGGGTGTCCCGTAGGCTAGCGGAGGGAAGGAGGCGCCTTACTTCTCCTTTGATAGGGGATACCCCTACCCCGCAACCACCATCATACACAGCAAAAGAGGTATACCAATATTTAATCCACAACAAAGACTAGCAAGGTGGGCAGAATACTTTCAAGAACTACTTAACCCCACACATAATATAATAACATAGAAAACCATACTTTTGTGCCTAAAAGCCATGGACAGCAAGAACCAAATTGTATCCCTGCAGAAGTCAAAGTAGTTATACAGAAAATTCCTAAAACAAATCACCGGGTCCAAATGGAATAACCACAGAAGCTATTCAGGCCTGTGGGAAAACAGGAGTTAAATGGCTAACAAGACTTTTTAAAATAGCATGGGAAGAAAAATAGTCCCAGATGATTGGCAACAGGCAATAATAGTACCAATATGGAAACAGAAAGGCAATATTAAAGAGTGCGAAACATACAGAGGTATATCACTCCAGAGCCAAATAGGGAAAATGTATGCAAAACTATTGGAACTAAGAGTTAGACCCATAGTTGAACAACAGTTAAGCAAAGTACAATTCGGTTTTCGGAAAGATAAACGTTGCACTGATGCACTATTTACACTTAGACAAATATGTGGAAAAAACTATCGAATATAGTGACCAGTAGAATATTGTGTTTGTAGATCAGGAAAAGGCTTTCGATATAGTAGACAGATACAAATTATGGACCACCCTTGAAGACTATGGGATACAAGGACAATTGCTAGAAAACATCATAGCCATGTATGATCACAAAAGATGGCAGATTGGACAGAGAAATCGAAATCAGATGTCAAAAAGCTAGTGCACTTACATATCAACTGTCACCCTTACTGAAACATTTATTGAAAGACAGAAGATCAAGTGGTTTGGCCATGTCGTTAGAATGCAACACCAAGAACTACCATCACTGGCCTTACATCAAAGATCATCTGTGACGAGACCAAGAGGACACCCAAGAAGAAAATGGATTGACGACATCAAAGACATTGTACAATCACACGGAATGACACTATCCAGTGCCGCCCATCGGGCGCTGGAGCGCATATTATTCCTCCCCACGACGCTTGACGGCAGAAGTGGAATATGATGATGATGATTCATACACCTTCTCAATCTCTCTCTCTCTCTCTCTCTCTCTCTCTCTCTCTCTCTCTCTCTCTCTCTCTCTCGAGGTGTTCTATGAATGTATTTGTATATCCATCATACATCTTCTCAGTCTCTCTCCTTCTCTCTATCTCTCTCTCTCTCTCTCTCTCTCTCTCTTTCTCGCTATATATATATATATATATATATATATATATATATAGAGAGAGAGAGAGAGAGAGAGAGAGAGAGGGATGCTCTGCGTATGTATTTGTGTATTCATTCATCCATCTTCTCCATCTCTCTCTATCTCTCTCTCGCTCTCTCTCTCTCTCTCTCTCTCTCTCTCTCTCTCTCTCTCTCTCTCTAGGTGATATGTGTATGTATTTGTGTATCCGTTCAACCATCTTCTCTCTCTAGAGGTGCTCTGTGTATGCGTTTGTGTATTCATTAATCCATCTTCTCTCTCTTGATGTGCTCTGTGTATTTATTTGTGTATCCGTTCATCCATCTTCTCTCTATAGAGGTGCTCTGTGTATTTATTTGTGTATCCATTCATCCATCTTCTCCCTCTAGAAGTGCTCTGTGTATGCGTTTGTGTATTCATTAATCCATCTTCTCTCTCTAGAGGTGCTCTGTGTATTTATTTGTGTATCCATTCATCCATCTTCTCTCTCTAGCGGTGCTCTGAGTATGTTGCTGTTTAGGCGGCTGACATTTAGTTGTTTTTTTTCGCACTTTTACCCTTGAGGACGCCGTGGTGGTTTGATGTGTATGTTTATTTTTGAGACAATGAGACAATGGTCTGTCCAACATTCGGCACCACACATGCATTTTGTCACCCAAACGTCTTGTCTGTCACTCCTCCTGACAATGACATAGTCAATGAGGTGCCAGTGTTTCAAGCGAGGGTGCATCGAGGATGTCCTATTTCTCATGGGAAGACGGAAAATTGTGTTTGTAATCAGAAGATCGTGTTGGGCACATGTCTGAAGGAGGAAGAGGAGTCCATTGCTGTTATAATTTTCGACATCGTGCTTTCCAGTAATGTCACTCCAAGAGGTGGTGTCCGCCCTACTCTGGCATTTAAGTCCCCAAGGAGTATACGTTTGTCTCCCTTGGAAACATATGCTAATACATTGTTCAGGTCCTCATAGAAATTGTTCTTCACGTCATCTTCATTGGTCATGGTTGGTGCGTAGACACTCACTATTGTTGCATGCTTCCTTCCGTTCATGGTCATAAACCTGTGGTTTATAGTCTTCGGAAATCCAGCTAATAGCCAACCAAATGTGTACTTAATGGCAAGTCCCACACCGGTCTGGCGTCTTTCTTCGCTTTTCTTCCACTCCAGAAGTATGTGTAGCCTTCACCTACTTCACAGATTTGGCCTTCTTCTGCAAGTCGTGTCTCGCTCAAGGCTGAAGTGTCGATGTTGTACCTGCCCAGCTCTCTCCCAATCAGTGCTGTTCGTCTCTCTGGACCCGACGCGCCGTCTCTATACAAGTAGGGTGTGTACATTCCAAGTTCCGATTGTTAAGGGAATATGGTTTGCCTTTTTAGCTTTACGTGTGTTTGCTTTTTTTTAAAATGTCGACCGCAGTATAGGGTACCCACCAACCGCGGCTAGCTGGTTACGTAATGATAGCGCAGACAATGTTTAGGGCACCTTTTCTAGCCCCTTCATCATGAGCAGTGCTTTCCTATAGAGGGCTGCTCAGTCGCTCAGGGGGCTGCCGAATCCCACTGCTGCTCCGGTCAGTAGAAGACGACCATATGGCCTGAGCCGCCTGTGTGCAGGCCTGCGACTACGGCTGCCAGCGTACCTACGCCTGCCGCGTCGCCGCTCGCCCATCGCCACAGGGCTGGAAGGTGATATATGACGTTGGATGAAGAATGACTTGCACGATGAATTGAATTAAAGTGAGGAAGAGTTGCGCAATTTGTCGACCTCACTCTCTCACCTGGGTCCATCTGAGTCCAGTAGCAAGACAAGTCAAGAGGACTGAAGACGAATAAAGGTGCAGTGAATGACAAGGGCACTCTACGTGCCTTGCCGTGCTCATTACGTTCGATAACGCTTTGCAGGTAAACGCAGTCTTGCCCGTTGAATCATCAATGATTTCTTCCGCGCAGTCTGCCGCATCCTGTCTTAACATGCTGGGTAGGCATACCCTAGTTCACCTATTGGTTTGACACCAGATCGGTAACCCACGCCTGGTTTAGCCAGCCTGTCACAGCTGTTGCCCCGGGGGTGGCCGCTGTCGATTTGAGACTACGACCTCAAGCATGAGAATGGAGGTGGAGGCAGTAACAGCTTCGTTCCGTTGGTTAGAGGAGACCACTGCAACACACACTGTCTTCATCACGGACTCATGGAGTAGGCTTAGTAAGGTGGAGAAAGGAATGTTTCGTGTGAAATGGCTATCCTCGTTCTAGAGATCACAGATTGTGAGAATTTGTGGCTATTTTGCTCTGGTCACCTGGGAGTGCGGGAAAATGAACAGGCTGATAGGCTGGCAGGGAGTGCACCTCTTGGTGTTAGATTATTATGGACAAGGGGGAGGTGGTCGTGCGCCTGGAGGACCAGATGGAGAAGGCAGGAAAACAGACTGAAAACCCATATGTGGAAAGAATGATATTGCGCGGGATCGGCAGGGGATCTGGAAGAATCTCAAAAATTAGAGGGAGGACAATGAGAACTTTCAATCAGATAGCGGTGGGATCGATTAGCTTTATGTCTCTTCGCTGGCTGTTGAACCAGGGGGCAGAGCGCGTATGGGAATGCCCTCAGTGTAGTGATGTCGGCTTTTAGCCCAACTCAACACAACTCAACTCAGCTGAACACAACTCAACACAATTCAACTCAACTCAGTACACTTCAACACAATTCAACACAACTCAACTCAACACAACTCAACACAACACAGCTCAAAACAACACAACACAGAACAACTCAAAACAACACAACTCAACACAACACAACTCAACACAATACAACTAAACACAACACAACTCAACACAAAACAACACAACTCAACTCAGTACCGTACAACACAACTGAACACAAAACAACTCAACAGAACACAACTCAACTCAACTCCATGACCGAAGGTATATCGCGCGGGCTTAAACTTCCTCTGCACTGGCGGCGGGCTAGTGGATTCATTCCACATACCAATCTTTTGGATTTAACATGGACGCCCCTGCCTTCTTCGGAATGCAATGGCACACTACTGAACCATAAATTGCCTATGTGTCTCAACATTGTTTGTGTCTTGTCCCCTGCCAGAAGTCACTCGCCATCCCCATGTGTCTCTACATTGTTTGTGTCTTGTCCCCTGCCAGACGTCACTCTACATCCCCATGTGTCTCTACATTGTTTGTGTCTTGTCCCCTGCTAGACGTCACTCCCCATCCCCATGTGTCTCTACATTGTTTGTGTCTTGTCCCCTGACAGAAGTCACTCTCCATCCCCATGTGTCTTTACATTGTTTGTGTCTTGTCCCCTGCCAGACGTCACTCTACATCCCCATGTGTCTCTACATTGTTTGTGTCTTGTCCCCTGACAGAAGTCACTCTCCATCCCCATGTGTCTTTACATTGTTTGTGTCTTGTCCCCTGCCAGACGTCACTCTACATCCCCATGTGTCTCTACATTGTTTGTGTCTTGTCCCCTGACAGAAGTCACTCTCCATCCCCATGTGTCTCTACATTGTTTGTGTCTTGTCCCCTGCCAGACGTCACTCGCCATCCCCATGTGTCTCTACATTGTTTGTGTCTTGTCCCCTGACAGAAGTCACTCTCCATCCCCATGTGTCTTTACATTGTTTGTGTCTTGTCCCCTGCCAGACGTCACTCGCCATCCCCATGTGTCTCTACATTGTTTGTGTCTTGTCCCCTGCCAGACGTCACTCGCCATCCCCATGTGTCTCTACATTGTTTGTGTCTTGTCCCCTGACAGAAGTCACTCTCCATCCCCATGTGTCTTTAAATTGTTTGTGTCTTGTCCCCTGCCAGACGTCACTCTACATCCCCATGTGTCTCTACATTGTTTGTGTCTTGTCCCCTGCCAGACGTCACTCTACATCCCCATGTGTCTCTACATTGTTTGTGTCTTGTCCCCTGCCAGAAGTCACTCTCCATCCCCATGTGTCTCTACATTGTTTGTGTCTTGTCCCCTGCCAGACGTCACTCGCCATCCCCATGTGTCTCTACATTGTTTGTGTCTTGTCCCCTGACAGAAGTCACTCTCCATCCCCATGTGTCTTTACATTGTTTGTGTCTTGTCCCCTGCCAGACGTCACTCTACATCCCCATGTGTCTCTACATTGTTTGTGTCTTGTCCCCTGCCAGACGTCACTCTACATCCCCATGTGTCTCTACATTGTTTGTGTCTTGTCCCCTGCCAGACGTCACTCTACATCCCCATGTGTCTCTACATTGTTTGTGTCTTGTCCCCTGCCAGACGTCACTCTACATCCCCATGTGTCTTTACATTGTTTGTGTCTTGTCCCCTGCCAGACGTCACTCGCCATTCCCATGTATCTTTACATTGTTTGTGTCTTGTCCCCTGCCAGACGTCACTCGCCATTCCCATGTATCTTTACATTGTTTGTGTCTTGTCCCCTGCCAGACGTCACTCTACATCCCCATGTGTCTCTACATTGTTTGTGTCTTGTCCCCTGCCAGACGTCACTCTACATCCCCATGTGTCTCTACATTGTTTGTGTCTTGTCCCCTGCCAGACGTCACTCTACATCCCCATGTGTCTCTACATTGTTTGTGTCTTGTCCCCTGCCAGACGTCACTCTACATCCCCATGTGTCTCTACATTGTTTGTGTCTTGTCCCCTGCCAGACGTCACTCTACATCCCCATGTGTCTCTACATTGTTTGTGTCTTGTCCCCTGACAGAAGTCACTCTACATCCCCATGTGTCTCTACATTGTTTGTGTCTTGTCCCCTGCCAGAAGTCACTCTACATCCCCATGTATCTTTACATTGTTTGTGTCTTGTCCCCTGACAGAAGTCACTCTACATCCCCATGTGTCTCTACATTGTTTGTGTCTTGTCCCCTGCAAGAAGTCACTCTACATCCCCATGTGTCTTTACATTGTTTGTGTCTTGTCCCCTGCCAGAAGTCACTCTCCATCCCCATGTGTCTCTACATTGTTTGTGTCTTGTCTTCTGCCAGAAGTCACTCTACATCCCCATGTGTCTCTACATTGTTTGTGTCTTGTCCCCTGACAGAAGTCACTCTACATCCCCATGTGTCTCTACATTGTTTGTGTCTTGTCCCCTGACAGAAGTCACTCTACATCCCCATGTGTCTCTACATTGTTTGTGTCTTGTCCCCTGCAAGAAGTCACTCTACATCCCCATGTATCTTTACATTGTTTGTGTCTTGTCCCCTGCAAGAAGTCACTCTACATCCCCATGTGTCTCTACATTGTTTGTGTCTTGTCCCCTGCCAGACGTCACTCTCCATCCCCATGTGTCTCTACATTGTTTGTGTCTTGTCCCCTGCCAGAAGTCACTCTCCATCCCCATGTATCTCTACATTGTTTGTGTCTTGTCCCCTGCCAGACGTCACTCTACATCCCCATGTATCTTTACATTGTTTGTGTCTTGTCCCCTGCAAGAAGTCACTCTACATCCCCATGTGTCTCTACATTGTTTGTGTCTTGTCCCCTGCCAGACGTCACTCTACATCCCCATGTGTCTCTACATTGTTTGTGTCTTGTACCCTGCAAGAAGTCACTCTACATCCCCATGTGTCTCTACATTGTTTGTGTCTTGTCCCCTGACAGAAGTCACTCTACATCCCCATGTATCTCTACATTGTTTGTGTCTTGTCCCCTGCCAGACGTCACTCTACATCCCCATATATCTCTACATTGTTTGTGTCTTGTCTCCTGCCAGAAGTAACTCCCCATCCCCATGTATCTCTACATTGTTTGTGTCTTGTCCCCTGACAGAAGTCACTCTACATCCCCATGTGTCTCTACATTGTTTGTGTCTTGTCCCCTGACAGACGTCACTCTACATCCCCATATATCTCTACATTGTTTGTGTCTTGTCCCCTGACAGATGTCACTCTACATCCCCATGTATCTCTACATTGTTTGTGTCTTGTCCCCTGACAGAAGTCACTCTACATCCCCATGTATCTCTACATTGTTTGTGTCTTGTCCCCTGACAGAAGTCACTCTACATCCCCATATATCTCTACATTGTTTGTGTCTTGTCCCCTGACAGAAGTCACTCTACATCCCCATGTGTCTCTACATTGTTTGTGTCTTGTCCCCTGACAGACGTCACTCTACATCCCCATGTGTCTCTACATTGTTTGTTTCTTGTCCCCTGCCAGAAGTCACTCTCCATCCCCATGTATCTCTACATTGTTTGTGTCTTGTCCCCTGCCAGACGTCACTCTACATCCCCATGTATCTTTACATTGTTTGTGTCTTGTCCCCTGCAAGAAGTCACTCTACATCCCCATGTGTCTCTACATTGTTTGTGTCTTGTCCCCTGCCAGACGTCACTCTACATCCCCATGTGTCTCTACATTGTTTGTGTCTTGTCCCCTGCAAGAAGTCACTCTACATCCCCATGTGTCTCTACATTGTTTGTGTCTTGTCCCCTGACAGAAGTCACTCTACATCCCCATGTATCTCTACATTGTTTGTGTCTTGTCCCCTGACAGAAGTCACTCTACATCCCCATGTATCTCTACATTGTTTGTGTCTTGTCCCCTGCCAGACGTCACTCTACATCCCCATATATCTCTACATTGTTTGTGTCTTGTCTCCTGCCAGAAGTAACTCCCCATCCCCATGTATCTCTACATTGTTTGTGTCTTGTCCCCTGACAGAAGTCACTCTACATCCCCATGTGTCTCTACATTGTTTGTGTCTTGTCCCCTGACAGACGTCACTCTACATCCCCATGTGTCTCTACATTGTTTGTGTCTTGTCCCCTGCAAGAAGTCACTCTACATCCCCATGTGTCTCTACATTGTTTGTGTCTTGTCCCCTGCAAGAAGTCACTCTACATCCCCATGTGTCTCTACATTGTTTGTGTCTTGTCCCCTGACAGAAGTCACTCTACATCCCCATGTATCTCTACATTGTTTGTGTCTTGTCCCCTGACAGACGTCACTCTACATCCCCATGTATCTCTACATTGTTTGTGTCTTGTCCCCTGACAGAAGTCACTCTCCATCCCCATGTGTCTTTACATTGTTTGTGTCTTGTCCCCTGCCAGACGTCACTCTACATCCCCATGTATCTCTACATTGTTTGTGTCTTGTCCCCTGCCACATGTCACTCTACATCCCCATGTATCTTTACATTGTTTGTGTCTTGTCCCCTGCCAGAAGTCACTCTACATCCCCATGTGTCTCTACATTGTTTGTGTCTTGTCCCCTGCCACATGTCACTCTACATCCCCATGTATCTCTACATTGTTTGTGTCTTGTCCCCTGACAGAAGTCACTCTACATCCCCATGTATCTCTACATTGTTTGTGTCTTGTCCCCTGCCAGAAGTCACTCTACATCCCCATGTATCTCTACATTGTTTGTGTCTTGTCCCCTGCCACATGTCACTCTACATCCCCATGTATCTTTACATTGTTTGTGTCTTGTCCCCTGCCAGAAGTCACTTTCCATCCCCATGTGTCTCTACATTGTTTGTGTCTTGTCCCCTGCTAGATGTCACTCTACATCCCCATGTGTCTCTACATTGTTTGTGTCTTGTCCCCTGACAGAAGTCACTCTTCATCCCCATGTATCTCTACATTGTTTGTGTCTTGTCCCCTGCTAGATGTCACTCTACATCCCCATGTGTCTCTACATTGTTTGTGTCTTGTCCCCTGACAGAAGTCACTCTACATCCCCATGTATCTCTACATTGTTTGTGTCTTGTCCCCTGCTAGATGTCACTCTACATCCCCATGTATCTCTACATTGTTTGTGTCTTGTCCCCTGACAGAAGTCACTCTACATCCCCATGTGTCTCTACATTGTTTGTGTCTTGTCCCCTGACAGAAGTCACTCTACATCCCCATGTATCTCTACATTGTTTGTGTCTTGTCCCCTGACAGAAGTCACTCTACATCCCCATGTATCTCTACATTGTTTGTGTCTTGTCCCCTGCCAGAAGTCACTCTACATCCCCATGTATCTCTACATTGTTTGTGTCTTGTCCCCTGACAGAAGTCACTCTACATCCCCATGTGTCTCTACATTGTTTGTGTCTTGTCCCCTGACAGAAGTCACTCTACATCCCCATGTATCTCTACATTGTTTGTGTCTTGTCCCCTGCCAGAAGTCACTCTCCATCCCCATGTATCTCTACATTGTTTGTGTCTTGTCCCCTGACAGACGTCACTCTCCATCCCCATGTATCTCTACATTGTTTGTGTCTTGTCCCCTGCCAGAAGTCACTCTTCATCCCCCTGTGTCTCTACATTGTTTGTGTCTTGTCCCCTGCTAGATGTCACTCTACATCCCCATGTATCTCTACATTGTTTGTGTCTTGTCCCCTGACAGAAGTCACTCTACATCCCCATGTATCTCTACATTGTTTGTGTCTTGTCCCCTGCCAGAAGTCACTCTACATCCCCATGTATCTCTACATTGTTTGTGTCTTGTCCCCTGACAGAAGTCACTCTACATCCCCATGTATCTCTACATTGTTTGTGTCTTGTCCCCTGCCACATGTCACTCTACATCCCCATGTGTCTCTACATTGTTTGTGTCTTGTCCCCTGCTAGATGTCACTCTACATCCCCATGTATCTCTACATTGTTTGTGTCTTGTCCCCTAACAGAAGTCACTCTACATCCCCATGTATCTCTACATTGTTTGTGTCTTGTCCCCTGCTAGATGTCACTCTACATCCCCATGTATCTCTACATTGTTTGTGTCTTGTCCCCTGACAGAAGTCACTCTACATCCCCATGTATCTCTACATTGTTTGTGTCTTGTCCCCTGCCACATGTCACTCTACATCCCCATGTGTCTCTACATTGTTTGTGTCTTGTCCCCTGCTAGATGTCACTCTACATCCCCATGTATCTCTACATTGTTTGTGTCTTGTCCCCTGACAGAAGTCACTCTCCATCCCCATGTGTCTTTACATTGTTTGTGTCTTGTCCCCTGTCAGAAGTCACTCTACATCCCCATGTATCTCTACATTGTTTGTGTCTTGTCCCCTGTCAGAAGTCACTCTCCATCCCCATGTATCTCTACATTGTTTGTGTCTTGTCCCCTGTCAGAAGTCACTCTCCATCCCCATGTATCTCTACATTGTTTGTGTCTTGTCCCCTGTCAGAAGTCACTCTCCATCCCCATGTATCTCTACATTGTTTGTGTCTTGTCCCCTGCCAGAAGTCACTCTTCATCCCCCTGTGTCTCTACATTGTTTGTGTCTTGTCCCCTGCTAGATGTCACTCTACATCCCCATGTATCTCTACATTGTTTGTGTCTTGTCCCCTGACAGAAGTCACTCTACATCCCCATGTATCTCTACATTGTTTGTGTCTTGTCCCCTGCCAGAAGTCACTCTACATCCCCATGTATCTCTACATTGTTTGTGTCTTGTCCCCTGACAGAAGTCACTCTACATCCCCATGTATCTCTACATTGTTTGTGTCTTGTCCCCTGCCACATGTCACTCTACATCCCCATGTGTCTCTACATTGTTTGTGTCTTGTCCCCTGCTAGATGTCACTCTACATCCCCATGTATCTCTACATTGTTTGTGTCTTGTCCCCTGACAGAAGTCACTCTACATCCCCATGTATCTCTACATTGTTTGTGTCTTGTCCCCTGCTAGATGTCACTCTACATCCCCATGTATCTCTACATTGTTTGTGTCTTGTCCCCTGACAGAAGTCACTCTACATCCCCATGTATCTCTACATTGTTTGTGTCTTGTCCCCTGCCACATGTCACTCTACATCCCCATGTGTCTCTACATTGTTTGTGTCTTGTCCCCTGCTAGATGTCACTCTACATCCCCATGTATCTCTACATTGTTTGTGTCTTGTCCCCTGACAGAAGTCACTCTCCATCCCCATGTGTCTTTACATTGTTTGTGTCTTGTCCCCTGTCAGAAGTCACTCTACATCCCCATGTATCTCTACATTGTTTGTGTCTTGTCCCCTGTCAGAAGTCACTCTCCATCCCCATGTATCTCTACATTGTTTGTGTCTTGTCCCCTGTCAGAAGTCACTCTCCATCCCCATATATCTCTACATTGTTTGTGTCTTGTCCCCTGTCAGAAGTCACTCTCCATCCCCATGTATCTCTACATTGTTTGTGTCTTGTCCCCTGTCAGAAGTCACTCTACATCCCCATATATCTCTACATTGTTTGTGTCTTGTCCCCTGTCAGAAGTCACTCTCCATCCCCATGTATCTCTACATTGTTTGTGTCTTGTCCCCTGACAGAAGTCACTCTTCATCCCCATATATCTCTACATTGTTTGTGTCTTGTCCCCTGTCAGAAGTCACTCTACATCCCCATATATCTCTACATTGTTTGTGTCTTGTCCCCTGTCAGAAGTCACTCTACATCCCCATGTATCTCTACATTGTTTGTGTCTTGTCCCCTGCTAGATGTCACTCTACATCCCCATGTATCTCTACATTGTTTGTGTCTTGTCCCCTGACAGAAGTCACTCTACATCCCCATGTATCTCTACATTGTTTGTGTCTTGTCCCCTGACAGACGTCACTCTACATCCCCATGTATCTCTACATTGTTTGTGTCTTGTCCCCTGCCACATGTCACTCTACATCCCCATGTGTCTCTACATTGTTTGTGTCTTGTCCCCTGCTAGATGTCACTCTACATCCCCATGTATCTCTACATTGTTTGTGTCTTGTCCCCTGCCAGAAGTCACTCTACATCCCCATGTGTCTCTACATTGTTTGTGTCTTGTCCCCTGCCACATGTCACTCTACATCCCCATGTGTCTCTACATTGTTTGTGTCTTGTCCCCTGACAGAAGTCACTCTACATCCCCATGTGTCTCTACATTGTTTGTGTCTTGTCCCCTGACAGAAGTCACTCTACATCCCCATGTGTCTCTACATTGTTTGTGTCTTGTCCCCTGCCACATGTCACTCTACATCCCCATGTATCTCTACATTGTTTGTGTCTTGTCCCCTGACAGAAGTCACTCTACATCCCCATGTGTCTCTACATTGTTTGTTTCTTGTCCCTTGACAGAAGTCACTCTACATCCCCATGTGTCTCTACATTGTTTGTGTCTTGTCCCCTGACAGAAGTCACTCTACATCCCCATGTATCTCTACATTGTTTGTGTCTTGTCCCCTGCCACATGTCACTCTACATCCCCATGTGTCTCTACATTGTTTGTGTCTTGTCCCCTGCCAGAAGTCACTCTCCATCCCCATGTGTCTCTACATTGTTTGTGTCTTGTCCCCTGCCAGAAGTCACTCTCCATCCCCATGTGTCTCTACATTGTTTGTGTCTTGTCCCCTGCCAGACGTCACTCTACATCCCCATATATCTCTACATTGTTTGTGTCTTGTCCCCTGACAGAAGTCACTCTCCATCCCCATGTATCTCTACATTGTTTGTGTCTTGTCCCTGACAGAAGTCACTCCCCATCCCCATGTGTCTCTACATTGTTTGTGTCTTGTCCCCTGCCACATGTCACTCTACATCCCCATGTATCTCTACATTGTTTGTGTCTTGTCCCTGCCAGAAGTCACTCTACATCCCCATGTGTCTCTACATTGTTTGTGTCTTGTCCCCTGCCACATGTCACTCTACATCCCCATGTGTCTCTACATTGTTTGTGTCTTGTCCCCTGACAGAAGTCACTCTACATCCCCATGTGTCTTTACATTGTTTGTGTCTTGTCCCCTGCCAGAAGTCACTCTACATCCCCATGTATCTCTACATTGTTTGTGTCTTGTCCCCTGACAGAAGTCACTCTACATCCCCATGTGTCTCTACATTGTTTGTTTCTTGTCCCTTGACAGAAGTCACTCTACATCCCCATGTGTCTCTACATTGTTTGTGTCTTGTCCCCTGACAGAAGTCACTCTACATCCCCATGTATCTCTACATTGTTTGTGTCTTGTCCCCTGCCACATGTCACTCTACATCCCCATGTGTCTCTACATTGTTTGTGTCTTGTCCCCTGCCAGAAGTCACTCTCCATCCCCATGTGTCTCTACATTGTTTGTGTCTTGTCCCCTGCCAGAAGTCACTCTCCATCCCCATGTGTCTCTACATTGTTTGTGTCTTGTCCCCTGCCAGACGTCACTCTACATCCCCATATATCTCTACATTGTTTGTGTCTTGTCCCCTGACAGAAGTCACTCTCCATCCCCATGTGTCTCTACATTGTTTGTGTCTTGTCCCCTGCCAGAAGTCACTCTCCATCCCCATGTGTCTCTACATTGTTTGTGTCTTGTCCCCTGCCAGACGTCACTCTACATCCCCATATATCTCTACATTGTTTGTGTCTTGTCCCCTGCCAGAAGTCACTCTCCATCCCCATGTGTCTCTACATTGTTTGTGTCTTGTCCCCTGCCAGAAGTCACTCTCCATCCCCATGTATCTCTACATTGTTTGTGTCTTGTCCCCTGCCAGAAGTCACTCTACATCCCCATATATCTCTACATTGTTTGTGTCTTGTCCCCTGACAGAAGTCACTCTCCATCCCCATGTATCTCTACATTGTTTGTGTCTTGTCCCCTGCCAGAAGTCACTCTCCATCCCCATGTGTCTCTACATTGTTTGTGTCTTGTCCCCTGCCAGAAGTCACTCTCCATCCCCATGTGTCTTTACATTGTTTGTGTCTTGTCCCCTGCCAGAAGTCACTCTCCATCCCCATGTGTCTCTACATTGTTTGTGTCTTGTCCCCTGCCAGAAGTCACTCTACATCCCCATGTATCTCTACATTGTTTGTGTCTTGTCCCCTGCCAGAAGTCACTCTACATCCCCATGTGTCTCTACATTGTTTGTGTCTTGTCCCCTGCCAGACGTCACTCTACATCCCCATATATCTCTACATTGTTTGTGTCTTGTCCCCTGACAGAAGTCACTCTACATCCCCATGTATCTCTACATTGTTTGTGTCTTGTCCCCTGCCAGACGTCACTCTACATCCCCATGTATCTCTACATTGTTTGTGTCTTGTCCCCTGACAGAAGTCACTCTCCATCCCCATGTGTCTCTACATTGTTTGTGTCTTGTCCCCTGCCAGAAGTCACTCTCCATCCCCATGTGTCTCTACATTGTTTGTGTCTTGTCCCCTGCCAGACGTCACTCTACATCCCCATATATCTCTACATTGTTTGTGTCTTGTCCCCTGCCAGAAGTCACTCTCCATCCCCATGTGTCTCTACATTGTTTGTGTCTTGTCCCCTGCCAGAAGTCACTCTCCATCCCCATGTATCTCTACATTGTTTGTGTCTTGTCCCCTGCCAGAAGTCACTCTACATCCCCATATATCTCTACATTGTTTGTGTCTTGTCCCCTGACAGAAGTCACTCTCCATCCCCATGTATCTCTACATTGTTTGTGTCTTGTCCCCTGCCAGAAGTCACTCTCCATCCCCATGTGTCTCTACATTGTTTGTGTCTTGTCCCCTGCCAGAAGTCACTCCCCATCCCCATGTGTCTTTACATTGTTTGTGTCTTGTCCCCTGCCAGAAGTCACTCTCCATCCCCATGTGTCTCTACATTGTTTGTGTCTTGTCCCCTGCCAGAAGTCACTCTACATCCCCATGTATCTCTACATTGTTTGTGTCTTGTCCCCTGCCAGACGTCACTCTACATCCCCATATATCTCTACATTGTTTGTGTCTTGTCCCCTGCCAGAAGTCACTCTACATCCCCATGTATCTCTACATTGTTTGTGTCTTGTCCCCTGCCAGAAGTCACTCCCCATCCCCATGTGTCTTTACATTGTTTGTGTCTTGTCCCCTGCCAGAAGTCACTCTACATCCCCATGTATCTCTACATTGTTTGTGTCTTGTCCCCTGCCAGAAGTCACTCTACATCCCCATGTGTCTCTACATTGTTTGTGTCTTGTCCCCTGCCAGAAGTCACTCTACATCCCCATGTGTCTCTACATTGTTTGTGTCTTGTCCCCTGCCAGAAGTCACTCTACATCCCCATGTGTCTCTACATTGTTTGTGTCTTGTCCCCTGCCAGAAGTCACTCTACATCCCCATGTGTCTCTACATTGTTTGTGTCTTGTCCCCTGCCAGAAGTCACTCTACATCCCCATGTGTCTCTACATTGTTTGTGTCTTGTCCCCTGCCAGAAGTCACTCTACATCCCCATGTGTCTCTACATTGTTTGTGTCTTGTCCCCTGCTAGATGTCACTCTACATCCCCATGTATCTCTACATTGTTTGTGTCTTGTCCCCTGACAGAAGTCACTCTACATCCCCATATATGTCTACATTGTTTGTGTCTTGTCCCTGACAGAAGTCACTCTACATCCCCATGTATCTCTACATTGTTTGTGTCTTGTCCCCTGCTAGATGTCACTCTACATCCCCATATATCTCTACATTGTTTGTGTCTTGTCCCCTGACAGAAGTCACTCTACATCCCCATGTATCTCTACATTGTTTGTGTCTTGTCCCCTGACAGATGTCACTCTACATCCCCATGTGTCTCTACATTGTTTGTGTCTTGTCCCCTGACAGAAGTCACTCTACATCCCCATGTGTCTCTACATTGTTTGTGTCTTGTCCCCTGACAGAAGTCACTCTACATCCCCATATATGTCTACATTGTTTGTGTCTTGTCCCTGACAGAAGTCACTCTACATCCCCATGTATCTCTACATTGTTTGTGTCTTGTCCCCTGCTAGATGTCACTCTACATCCCCATATATCTCTACATTGTTTGTGTCTTGTCCCCTGACAGAAGTCACTCTACATCCCCATGTGTCTTTACATTGTTTGTGTCTTGTCCCCTGCTAGATGTCACTCTACATCCCCATGTGTCTCTACATTGTTTGTGTCTTGTCCCCTGCCACATGTCACTCTACATCCCCATGTGTCTCTACATTGTTTGTGTCTTGTCCCCTGACAGAAGTCACTCTACATCCCCATGTGTCTTTACATTGTTTGTGTCTTGTCCCCTGACAGAAGTCACTCTACATCCCCATGTGTCTCTACATTGTTTGTGTCTTGTCCCCTGCCACATGTCACTCTACATCCCCATGTGTCTCTACATTGTTTGTGTCTTGTCCCCTGACAGAAGTCACTCTACATCCCCATGTGTCTTTACATTGTTTGTGTCTTGTCCCCTGCTAGATGTCACTCTACATCCCCATGTGTCTCTACATTGTTTGTGTCTTGTCCCCTGCCACATGTCACTCTACATCCCCATGTATCTCTACATTGTTTGTGTCTTGTCCCCTGCTAGATGTCACTCTACATCCCCATGTGTCTCTACATTGTTTGTGTCTTGTCCCCTGCCACATGTCACTCTACATCCCCATGTGTCTCTACATTGTTTGTGTCTTGTCCCCTGACAGAAGTCACTCTACATCCCCATGTATCTCTACATTGTTTGTGTCTTGTCCCCTGACAGAAGTCACTCTACATCCCCATGTATCTCTACATTGTTTGTGTCTTGTCCCCTGACAGAAGTCACTCTACATCCCCATGTATCTCTACATTGTTTGCGTCTTGTCCCCTGACAGAAGTCACTCTACATCCCCATGTATCTCTACATTGTTTGTGTCTTGTCCCCTGACAGAAGTCACTCTACATCCCCATGTATCTCTACATTGTTTGCGTCTTGTCCCCTGCTAGATGTCACTCTACATCCCCATATATCTCTACATTGTTTGTGTCTTGTCCCCTGCTAGATGTCACTCTACATCCCCATGTATCTCTACATTGTTTGTGTCTTGTCCCCTGACAGAAGTCACTCTACATCCCCATGTATCTCTACATTGTTTGTGTCTTGTCCCCTGCCAGACGTCACTCTACATCCCCATGTATCTCTACATTGTTTGTGTCTTGTCCCCTGACAGAAGTCACTCTACATCCCCATGTATCTCTACATTGTTTGTGTCTTGTCCCCTGCCAGAAGACACTCTACATCCCCATGTATCTCTACATTGTTTGTGTCTTGTCCCCTGCCAGACGTCACTCTACATCCCCATGTATCTCTACATTGTTTGTGTCTTGTCCCCTGCCAGAAGTCACTCTACATCCCCATGTGTCTCTACATTGTTTGTGTCTTGTCCCCTGCCAGACGTCACTCTACATCCCCACATGTCTCTACATTGTTTGTGTCTTGTCCCCTGCAAGAAGTCACTCTCCATCCCCATGTATCTCTACATTGTTTGTGTCTTGTCCCCTGCCAGAAGTCACTCTCCATCCCCATGTGTCTTTACATTGTTTGTGTCTTGTCCCCTGCAAGAAGTCACTCTACATCCCCATGTGTCTCTACATTGTTTGTGTCTTGTCCCCTGCCAGAAGTCACTCGCCATCCCCATGTGTCTCTACATTGTTTGTGTCTTGTCCCCTGCCAGAAGTCACTCTACATCCCAATGTGTCTTTACATTGTTTGTGTCTTGTCCCCTGCCAGAAGTCACTCGCCATCCCCATGTGTCTCTACATTGTTTGTGTCTTGTCCCCTGCCACATGTCACTCTACATCCCCATGTGTCTCTACATTGTTTGTGTCTTGTCCCCTGCCACATGTCACTCTACATCCCCATGTGTCTCTACATTGTTTGTGTCTTGTCCCCTGCCAGAAGTCACTCTACATCCCCATGTATCTCTACATTGTTTGTGTCTTGTCCCCTGCCACATGTCACTCTACATCCCCATGTGTCTCTACATTGTTTGTGTCTTGTCCCCTGCTAGATGTCACTCTACATCCCCATGTATCTCTACATTGTTTGTGTCTTGTCCCCTGCCACATGTCACTCTACATCCCCATGTATCTCTACATTGTTTGTGTCTTGTCCCCTGCCAGACGTCACTCTACATCCCCATGTATCTCTACATTGTTTGTGTCTTGTCCCCTGCCAGATGTCACTCTACATCCCCATGTGTCTCTACATTGTTTGTGTCTTGTCCCCTGACAGAAGTCACTCGCCATCCCCATGTATCTTTACATTGTTTGTGTCTTGTCCCCTGCCAGATGTCACTCTACATCCCCATGTGTCTCTACATTGTTTGTGTCTTGTCCCCTGCCAGAAGTCACTCTACATCCCCATGTGTCTCTACATTGTTTGTGTCTTGTCCCCTGCAAGAAGTCACTCTACATCCCCATGTGTCTCTACATTGTTTGTGTCTTGTCCCCTGCCACATGTCACTCTACATCCCCATGTGTCTCTACATTGTTTGTGTCTTGTCCCCTGCCAGAAGTCACTCTACATCCCCATGTATCTCTACATTGTTTGTGTCTTGTCCCCTGCCACATGTCACTCTACATCCCCATGTGTCTCTACATTGTTTGTGTCTTGTCCCCTGCTAGATGTCACTCTACATCCCCATGTATCTCTACATTGTTTGTGTCTTGTCCCCTGCCACATGTCACTCTACATCCCCATGTATCTCTACATTGTTTGTGTCTTGTCCCCTGCCAGACGTCACTCTACATCCCCATGTATCTCTACATTGTTTGTGTCTTGTCCCCTGCCAGATGTCACTCTACATCCCCATGTGTCTCTACATTGTTTGTGTCTTGTCCCCTGACAGAAGTCACTCGCCATCCCCATGTATCTTTACATTGTTTGTGTCTTGTCCCCTGCCAGATGTCACTCTACATCCCCATGTATCTTTACATTGTTTGTGTCTTGTCCCCTGCCAGATGTCACTCTACATCCCCATGTGTCTCTACATTGTTTGTGTCTTGTCCCCTGACAGAAGTCACTCGCCATCCCCATGTATCTTTACATTGTTTGTGTCTTGTCCCCTGCCAGATGTCACTCTACATCCCCATGTATCTTTACATTGTTTGTGTCTTGTCCCCTGCCACATGTCACTCTACATCCCCATGTATCTCTACATTGTTTGTGTCTTGTCCCCTGCCAGATGTCACTCTACATCCCCATGTGTCTCTACATTGTTTGTGTCTTGTCCCCTGCCAGAAGTCACTCTACATCCCCATGTATCTTTACATTGTTTGTGTCTTGTCCCCTGCCAGATGTCACTCTACATCCCCATGTATCTTTACATTGTTTGTGTCTTGTCCCCTGTCAGATGTCACTCTACATCCCCATGTGTCTCTACATTGTTTGTGTCTTGTCCCCTGACAGAAGTCACTCGCCATCCCCATGTATCTTTACATTGTTTGTGTCTTGTCCCCTGCCAGATGTCACTCTACATCCCCATGTATCTTTACATTGTTTGTGTCTTGTCCCCTGCCAGATGTCACTCTACATCCCCATGTGTCTCTACATTGTTTGTGTCTTGTCCCCTGACAGAAGTCACTCGCCATCCCCATGTATCTTTACATTGTTTGTGTCTTGTCCCCTGCCAGAAGTCACTCTACATCCCCATGTATCTCTACATTGTTTGTGTCTTGTCCCCTGCCACATGTCACTCTACATCCCCATGTGTCTCTACATTGTTTGTGTCTTGTCCCCTGCTAGATGTCACTCTACATCCCCATGTATCTCTACATTGTTTGTGTCTTGTCCCCTGCCACATGTCACTCTACATCCCCATGTATCTCTACATTGTTTGTGTCTTGTCCCCTGCCAGACGTCACTCTACATCCCCATGTATCTCTACATTGTTTGTGTCTTGTCCCCTGCCAGATGTCACTCTACATCCCCATGTGTCTCTACATTGTTTGTGTCTTGTCCCCTGACAGAAGTCACTCGCCATCCCCATGTATCTTTACATTGTTTGTGTCTTGTCCCCTGCCAGATGTCACTCTACATCCCCATGTATCTTTACATTGTTTGTGTCTTGTCCCCTGCCAGATGTCACTCTACATCCCCATGTGTCTCTACATTGTTTGTGTCTTGTCCCCTGCCAGATGTCACTCTACATCCCCATGTGTCTCTACATTGTTTGTGTCTTGTCCCCTGCCACATGTCACTCTACATCCCCATGTGTCTCTACATTGTTTGTGTCTTGTCCCCTGCCAGATGTCACTCTACATCCCCATGTGTCTCTACATTGTTTGTGTCTTGTCCCCTGCCAGATGTCACTCTACATCCCCATGTATCTCTACATTGTTTGTGTCTTGTCCCCTGCCACATGTCACTCTACATCCCCATGTGTCTCTACATTGTTTGTGTCTTGTCCCCTGACAGAAGTCACTCTACATCCCCATGTGTCTCTACATTGTTTGTGTCTTGTCCCCTGCCACATGTCACTCTACATCCCCATGTGTCTCTACATTGTTTGTGTCTTGTCCCCTGACAGAAGTCACTCTACATCCCCATGTGTCTCTACATTGTTTGTCACTTGTCCCCTGCCAGAAATCACGAATCAGCCCAGCCATGTACCTGCGACTGAAAGTCCTCTTGATGGTGCCACTCTACATGAGTGCAGGCCTGTCGATGATGTACTTTTTCTTTGACGGGACTATAGGGAAGCGGTTCAGTGGCAGGTTAGCTACAAAAGGTAACTGTATGTATTGCAAGTTTCACCTTCATTCACATTTGTTAACCGTCTCCTCGGCTCTAGGTTCTTCGAATGAAGAGCCACAGAATATGTTAGCGTGTTTGAAACATTGAAAAAGCACAGATATCTAGAAGTAATGTAATAAATCAGTGATTCTCAACCTGTGGGGAATTTCCCCCCCCCCTCCCCCAGGGGGGAATTTTAGGGTTTCCAGGGGGGGGGGGGAATTAAGATTATTTCAAGATCGCGTTAATACAAGAACCGATTACTTGATATTGTTTTTCCTTTCATACTGTACAGTTCTGTACGACTCACCCTTCTAAAATTCAATTTATAGAGTGAGTAGACCCACAAAGCATGTTTTACGTGGACGTCTAGACTTGTTCTAGTATGTGCTATTAAAGTTGGCTTCCATTATTACGTATACTGTGTAGGGGCGGGTGCGGGATTATTAGGTAGGAAATACGAAAGAGGGGAATGGCGTTCTGAAAATGTGGTGAAACGGGGCACGGGCCAAAAAAGGTTGAGAACCACTGTAATAAATAGATATGAGTATTAATGGCATTCATTCATCATATGCTATGCCGATAAGCGTTGGTGGTTATGTTTCGCCATCTCACTCGATCACTAGAGTTATGTATCGGCTCAGTTTTCTTGTCTCGACATAACCACGTGACCAAACCATCCAGGTATTTACTTCTCTGCTTTTCTCTTGTTCTCTTCCTCTCGATCCTGCCAGTTGTCATCAAGTTCTCCAATTTATTTATTCTCATTACGGGGCCAAAAAGATGTTGACTTTCTATGTCTAATTTATCTAATTAGATTACAAGTTTTATATTTTTCTAGTAGGACGTGGTCATTGGTTTTTCTGTTTGTCCATGGTATTCTTTGCATTTCCTCAGAAACAACATGTCCACAGCCATCTGATGTTTCTCAGCTTGTCTGCTCATTGCCCACGCTTCATACCCATACAAAAGTACAGATTTTATGTAGCACCTTAAAACTCTTTTTCTCGTTGCAAATGACAACTATTTCTTAGTACGTTTTTCATCTTGCAAAAGGCTACCTTCACCATGCCGATTCTTGTTCTAATCTCTTCAAGGCATTTCCCAACATAAGTTTTGACTATTCCGAGATAATTGTACCGATTCACTTGTTTAAGAATATTCAATTTACTTGTATATTACATTTTCGTATTTCCTTCTTATTTCCTTCTTCTTAGTGACGACTGTAATCTGTGTCTTATTACAATTTAATTCTAACCTTAGTTATTCACTATGTGCAGCAACCGCATCTACTAAATGTTGCAGATCCTGCTCATTGTCTGCAATCAATATTGTATCATCTGCATATCTAATGTTATTGATGTTACGTGCCCCAAGCTAACTAACTATATAACTATAACGATGATTCCATTCATATCTTCTACATCTCTGAAAATGTGTTCACTGTGTAAGGAAAATAGATCTAGAGACATTACACATCCCTCGTCTCACACCTCTCGTAATAGACTGATTTTGACCTACTTCATCATCAATTCTTATGGCAGATTGTTGTTTCCAATATATGTTTTTACCAGTCTAAGGTCTTTCCCATCCATTTGTAGATCTGCACGCATTTGTATTATGTTAACGTGTCTTACTTTATCGAAGTAGTCCAAAAAAAAAAAAAAAGCAAACATGTAGATCTTTGTTTACTTCTGTAGAACGTTTAATTCATTTTTTCGGTATATTTACTGCACCCTTGCCTTCTACAAACCCACATTGTTCTTCTCCTATTTCGGGTTGTAGTTTCTTCCTAACTCTTTGCATAGTAATTCTTAGCGAATTCTTCGCGATGAGGCTCATTATACTAATTGTTCGATGTTGATCACATTCCAAGGCTCCTGATTTCTTTGGGAATGCAATAAATATGTTAGTTTACATTAGTTTAGTTTAGTCGATGGATCAACATCAACGGCACACGGGTGCTCTGTTCTACTCCTAACTAAAGCCTAAGTCCGGAGAATCTCAGCTTAGTGCACGAACTCCGTAGCACCGGCGAGGATCCTGAAATACTTTGGGTAGATTTTTAACTCGAAATTTTGCCCGGGCAGCGCCGTTTGGCTACTCTTTTTTTTTCGATTTCCAACTGCCAAGGAACTTTTTACGTGCGCAAAAATACACGCGGGCGTCCGATCTCACTACCAAGAGACCAGGGGAAATTTTATTACTAGAAGTCCACGTGAAAACATCCCGGTCCTCACCGGGGCTTGAACCCGGGACCTCCAGCATTCGAGGTGGATACCATACCTCGAGATAACTCAGCCGCGGCCCCCGTGCAATAAATATAGAACTACGTAATTCAGGAGTATCTCCAGTATCATATATTGTGCTTAGCAGTCAGGTGACTTGGTCTATTCCATATTCTTCAAAGGCATTGGTCATTTCTGTTGTGATGTTGTCTGGCCCGGGGGTCTTGCCAGTTATCATACGGTTAAGAGCGTTCTGAACCTATGTCTTCAAAACTGGTGGTCCTTCATTATTATATACATCATATCATATCAATGTTTTTCACATAATCTGACCATACATGTAGAAATCTGATCATTTCTATCGTGATTTTTTTTTTTTGGCATCTTTTGTTTTTAGGCAGTCTGTTGATGCACGTGTTCTTTTATTAGTAAGCTCATGAATTCTTTTGTGTATTAATACGGTAATTTTATTGCTGTGTTGTTTTTCAATTTCTATGCCATTTGTCTTGAGCCATGCTTTTTGACTTCCTTACATAATGTTATGACTTTTCTGTGAATTTCTTCATATTTTTCAGGATTATTTTTGTTGTGTCTTCCTGTTTCCATTAGTTATAAAATTTCTTCAGACATCCATTTCTTACGACTCAGTTTCTTTAATTTGGGAATAGATCTTTCTGCAGCCAAACTGATTGAATTCTTTAGGATTTCCCATTAATCATCCATATCTTGAAATAGGATCTCTTGATCAGGCAATATATCAAATCTGTTATTTACATCTTTGTTAACATTATCTTGTATTTCCATGTCATTTTTCAATGTACACAGATCATATTTAGTGCTGCCTGGTCCAAACTTTACTTTCTTTAAATTTACCTTCAATGTGCCTGTAATCAATCTGTGATCACTGTAGCAGACTCCATTATGAACTGTTTTTGCTATTGTTAACGCATTTCGAAACCTTCTGCTAATCAGAATGTAATCAATCTGTAATCACTGTAACAGTCTGCATTAGGACCTATTTTTGCGATTGATAAAACACTTCAAAACCTTTTGCCAATCAGGATGTAATAAGCCTGGTTTCTACTCCTGCTGTCAGGACTCATCCATGCCCATTATCTTCTAGTGTGTTGCTTAAACCAGGTGTTACCGCAATCATTTCCTGTTCTTTTGCCCATATACAAGTCTGTATCCGCTTTCGTTTTCTTTTTCCTAAATCAGCATTGGAGGACGTAACAGCAATAACATTAGGTATGCAGATGATACAATATTGACTGCAGACAATGAGCAGGATCTGCAACAATTAGTAGACGCGGTTGTTGCACACAGTGAACAACTGCGATTAGAATTAAATTGTAAAAAGACACAGATTATGGTCGTCACTAGGAAGAAGGAAATACCACAATGTAATATACAAGTAAATGGGAATATTCTTCAACAAGTGAATCGATACAATTATCTCGGAACAGTCATAACATCTGATGGGAGATGCCTTGTAGAGATTAGAACAAGAATCGACATGCGAAAGTAGCCTTCAGCAAGATGAAAAACATTCTGACCAATAAAAAGATGTCAATTGAAACGAGAAAAAGAGTGTTGAGGTGCTACATAGAGCCTGTTCTTTTGTATGGATGTGAAACTTGGACAATGAGCAGTCAAGCTGAAAAACATCTGATGGCTGTAGAAATGTGGTTTCTGAGGAAAATGCCAAGAATACCATGGACAGACAGAAAAGCCAATGACCAAGTACTACAGGAGACAAATGAAAATCGTAAATTGATTAGAGAAATTAGACGTAGACATGCTATGAAAAGAAATGGATTGGAGAACTTAGTGACAACTGGTAAGATCGAAAGGAACAGACCAAGGGTTACACCGAGAAGTAAATACCTGGATGGCTTAGCCACATGGCATGGTTGAGACAGGAATATTGAGCTGATCCACGACTCTGATGATCGAGTGAAATGGCGAGTCATGACTGCCCACGCTTTCCGGCATGGCACATGATTGTGTGTGTGTGTGTGAGAGAGAGAGAGAGAGAGAGAGAGAGAGAGAGAGAGAGAGAGAGAGAGAGAGAGAGAGAGAGAGAGAGAGACCTACACTATTATTCATCATGATAAATAGAGATATCGAAGATAAGATCAAGCATTATGGATCATCCACATCAACTGACACAGATAGTGGATCATCCAGAACTACAGACACAAATTGTGCGAACTACCGACACGGATAGTGGATCATCCAGAACTAGCAAGACAAATTGTGTATAATCCAGAATCTCCAAGGCAGATTGGGTATTATCCAGAATCATCAGGACAGATTATGGATCATCTAGAACTACCAAGACAGATTGTGGATCATCCAGAAATAGCAAGACAATTTGTGGATAATCCGGAATCACCAAGACAGATAGTAGATAACCCACCAAGACAGACAATAGATAACCCACAACTACCAAGACATATTGTGGATTACTCAGAATCATCATGACTGATTATGGATCATCAAGAACTACCAAGACAGACTGGATTATTCAGAACCATCAAAACATATTGTGGATCATCGAGAACTACCAAGACAGATTGTGGATCATCCAGAACCACCAAGACAGATTGTGCATCATCCGCAACCACAAAGACAGATTGTGGATCATCTGTATCCATCAAGATAGATTGTGTATCATCCAGAGCCACCAAGACAAACTGTTAAAAATCCAGAACCACAAGACAGATTGAGGATCATTCAGAACCACCAAGACAGATTTTTGGATCAGCCAGAACCACCAAGACATATTGTGGATCATCTAGAGCACATGTGTCAAACTCAAGGTACGTGGGCCACATCCGGTCAGCCGTATAATCATATCAGACCCGAGAGATCTTCTTCTTTTTCTACTTTCATCGGGAGTTTTTTTTTTCTTTTTCGGACGTGATTGCGCTGTGCCTGTTTACAGCAGAGCTGCGTTCTTGCGCTGTTAGACCGACACATCCAACTTCTGCGGGCATTTGTTGACCGGGGTAACCTTCCCGGGCCCAAGAGGTCTCAACCGACGTACAAAAATATTCGGCCCAAGAGAGAGCTTTAGGCAAACATATTTTTTTATGGTCACGATATAAAGTGCAAATCAAATTCCCTAATTAAGAGCTTTCCGAATGATAGGCTACATGAGAACGTTCTCGTTTCGATCAGAATAAGCGAAAATAAAAGTTGTGTAGTGAGTTATTCAGATGCTCGTTTGGGATTGGCGCATAAACAAACGAAAGTAGTGTAATGCCCTGATATTATATCACCTTTTCCCGCTCCGGCTAACTTGATATCAATCAAGTGTCTGTCGTTTGATGCACAATCTTTTAAAATCAAAGCTAGCCTTTAAACTGGCCAAGATAAAAGTTGATTCTGAAAACAGAGCCTTTCAAAACCGCTGGGAGGCTAAATATATGAAAAGTAATTTCGAGATGTTTCGTAATCCATTTGCCATAGATTTGGAAACTACACCTGTAAATTTGTAGATGGAGTTAATAGAGCTGCAGTGTAATGGGACACTAAAGGCAAAGTACGACACTGTGGGACTTGCGCAGTTCACTCGTTTCATTCCTGAAGAGATGCCCCGGCTTCGTCTACACGCAGCTCGAACCTTGGGCATGTTTGGTAGCACATATCTATGTGAGCAGCTGTTTTCTGTGATGAAGATTAACAAAACATCACACAGGAGTCGTCTCACTGATGAACACTTGCAGTCCATCATGAGAATCTCAATGTCACACAACATTACTCCCAACATAAACGACTTTGTAGCCAAGAAAATTTGCCAAATATCGTGCTCTGACAAATTGACATAAGAGTGAAAATGTGTATACCCATTATGTTTTATTATTAAAACTTTTTTTCTGTTTTAATTTATGTTAATGTTTAAAGAAGGTTTCATTTTCGGCTTATTTAATGTTTATGCTGTCCGGCCCGCAACCTTACGTGTGATTTGAGTTTGACACCCCTGATTTAGAGCCACCAAGACAGATTGTTGATTATCCAGAATCAAAAAGACTGATTGTGTATTATCCAAAACTACCAAGACATATTGACATATTGTGGATCATCCAGAACTACCAGGACAGACTGTGGATCATCCGGAACCATCTAGACGGATAGTTGATTATCTAAGCACCATTTTACATTTCTTAATGGGCCTCGGGTGTATGGTGCTAGCCTCACTTGTAGATAGACCAATCGGTGTCCGGTGGGTGATGCGGCCAGTACTACGCGCCGCCTTGTTTCCCAAAACATTCTGAGTAACCATTGTAGCTTGGGTTGACACTGAAGTTTAAGCGGATCAATCCATGACCACCAGGTCAGCAAGCTGGTTTCTAGCCACCTCACCATAAGAGAAATGGGTGGAGAAAACTATCGTATAGAGCAATGATAGAAGAGCCAACTAAGAAGATCGGAGAAGACCAGGACAGAAACGAATGAGAGAAATAATAACTGCAGTATTGAGCCAGGAGATCAGAGACAACTGATGACAAGAACAGAGGCGAATGCGGGAAATAAGAAAAGCTAGCTAAACTTTTCCTGTGTGTTGTAGCCTTGTGGCAATAAGTATCCCATCCTGTCTCGCTAGCTCTTCCATTTTGTTTCCACAGCTACCTGGACGCAACTTCTGACTTTTGCCATCATCGTGGGAACCAGCATACACAACGGGATCTATCTGGGTCAGTGGTATGGGCAGCGGGACGACCACAGTAGCAACATGGACAAGAGTGGCTGTAAAACATGTCATAATGATTAGAAACACTTCACGATAGATAACAAAATACTAAACAAACAATACACCAGACAACAGGATAGGCAAGAAATCATCCAGACACACAACAAGACACCAGCTAGGCAACAAACATGATTTAGACAAGAAAACACCATGATAGACAATACAACACTAAGATAGACAATAAAGTACTAAGATAGACAACAGAACATCAGGATTGAAAAAAAAAAACACCTAGACAGCACAAAGATAGACAATAAAAACCATAACTAAACAATAAAGCACATAACTAAATAATAAAGCACATAACTAAACAATAAACCACATAACTTAACAATTAATGACATAGCTAGACAATAAAACACCAAGATAGACAATGTAACACAACGACGGAGAACAAAACACAAATACAAATAATAAAACACCGAAATAGATGGCGAATTACCACCACAAACAACACAAAACCAATATAGACAATAAAAAAAAAGTCGCTTAATAGTCGACAGGGTCGACTTCATTGCACCGGGTTTTATCCCATATGGCTCGGTCTCTTTCCGCAGTACGGAAAGCGTCACACAAAGCACGAACTCCGTAGCTTTTAGCGACGACCCACAGGAGTCTCCGAAGCATTTAACTCGTAAACCGAAGGACGCGGTCCGGAATCGAACCCACGACCTATATAGACAATAAAACACAATAAAAGTAATAAATAAAAAAAACACCAAGATAAATAACAAAACACCAATATAAACAACAAAAACGTCCAGGCAGACAACAAAGAAAGCAGCCGGATAGAAAATAGAGACAACTGGAAGAAAACAAGGAAACGTTCTGATTTACAACAAAAGTATATACACAAGAAACCACAAAGATACACAACAGCTATACATGTGTTATATAGACCCTCTACTGTTTATTCATGTGATGTATAGAACTTCTGCTGTTGCATACATGTGATATAAAGAACCTCTATTGTTGTATACTTGTGCCATACAGAAAATCTAATGGTGTATACGTGTGCTATATAGAATCTCTACTGTTGTATATTTGTGGTATACAGAACCTCTTATGTTCCATGCTTGTGCTATACAGAAACTCTACTGTTGTATACGTGTGCTATAGAACCTCTACTGTTGTGTACTTGTGATGTACAGAGCCTCTACTGTTGTATACGTGTGATATACAGAAACTCTACTATTGTATACTTGTGCTACATAGAACCTCTACTATTGCATATGTGTGCTATGCAGAACCTCTACTGTTGTTTACTTGTGCTGTGCGGAACCTCTACTGTTGTATACGTATGTTATGTAGAAACTCTACTGTTGTATACTTGTGTTATACAGAACCTCTACTTTTGTATACGTGTGCTATACAGAACCTCTACTGTTGTATACTTGTGCTATACAACTACTGTTGTGTACTCGTGCTGTACAGAACCTCTATGAATACTTGTGCTATACAAAACCTCTACTGTTGTATACTTGTGATATACAACTACTGTTGTGTACTCGTGCTGTACAGAACCTCTATGAATACTTGTGCTATACAAAACCTCTACGTTGTATACACGTGCTATATACAACCTCTAATGTTGCATACTTGTGCTATATAAAACACCTAATCGTGTGTATATGCGCTATATATACCCTTTGCTATTGTATACATGTAATATCTAGAACCTCGACTGTTTGTACGAGAGCTATATACAATCTCTACGGTTGAAAGGTAATCTTTAGCAAGATGGAAAAATATACCAATAAAATTATGTCAATTACAGTGGGAGAAGTACGTTGACGTGCTATAAAGAACATCTACTGGTGTACATTTGTGCTAGATAGAACCTCTACTGTTGCATACTTGTGTTATAGAGAACCTCTAATGTTGTATACGTGTACTATATAGAACCTCTACTTTTGTTTACTTGTGCTATGCAGAACCTCTAATGTTGTATACTTGTGCTCATAGAACCTCTGCTGTTGCATACTTGTGCTATACAGATCCTCTACTGTTGTATTATTGTGCTGTACAAAATCTCTGCTGTTTATACATCTGCTGTATAGAACATCTGCTGCCGTATGAATGTGCTATATAGAACCTCTACTGGTGTATACGTGTGCTTTATAGAATCTTCTACTTGTGTATGCTTGTGCTATATAGATCATCTGCTGTTTTTGCGTGTGCTATGTAGAACCTCTGCTGTGTGTACGTGTCCTATATAGACACTATACTGGGTTATACCTGTGCTATATATAACCTCTAGTGTTTTGTAAAAAAAAGTTAGTTGCATATCCTTTACAGGATGCAGCAGTCAACCACAACAATGTTTGGCTGTTCGTGATTCCTGAGCAAGTTTACGTTCAGTAGTTTGAAATTGCTTTCTGAACAACCGGCACCCATACCACTTCATAAAAACCAACGCAAGGTGGTCTGCTGTCGAATCGTACGCAGCTGTGTTTCAAGCGCGATATGTAGGATTACAAACTGTGTCCGTAACTCTTCGCCACGAAGCCGGCTACTGTTGCATATTGTGTTATATAGAACATCTACTGTTGTATATTGTGTTATATAGAACATCTACTGTTGTATATTGTGTTATATAGAACATCTACTGTTGCATATTGTGTTATATAGAACATCTACTGTTGTATATTGTGTTATATAGAACATCTACTGTTGTATTCTTGTGCTATACAGAATATCTACTGTTGTTAGTTTTTTAGTTAGTTAGTTAGTCAGGTAGTTAGTTAGTTCGTTAGTTAGTTAGTTAGTTAGTTAGTTAGTTAGTTAGTTAGTTAGTTAGTTAGTTAGTTAGTTAGTTAGTTAGTTAGTTAGTTAGTCGACAGATCATCCTCATTGCACATCAAACCATTCAATCCATAAGTGCTCGGATCCCCTCCTCAGCAAATCCCGCAGCGTGTAGCGGCTAACGACGCCAGTTCTGTGTTGGTTTATCAAACTTCTTTGGCTTCATGCGTAGTGTTCTTGTTTGGCCACACCTCTTTTAATTTTCTGTTCTCGCAGTCTGACCATGGTTGTAGATTCACAGTCATCACTTGGTTTTCGCAAAAGTCTTACTTCTCGTAGAGCAGTGGTTCTCAACCTTTTTTGGCCCGTGCCCCCCTTCACCATATTTTCAGAACGTCATCCCCCCCCCCCCCCTTTTCATATTTACTACCTAAAAATCTCCCATCCCCTACACAGTATACGTAAAAATGGAAGGTAAATTTAATAGCATGTACTAAAACAAGTCTAGACATCCACATAAAATGTGATTTGTGGGTCTACTTACATTATAAAATGAATTTTAGAAGGATGAGACGTACATAACTATAAAGTATGAAGGGAAAAACAATATCAAGTAATCGGGTCTTGTACTAACGCGATCTTGAAATGGTCTTCATCTCTCCCCCCCCCCCTGGAAACTCTAAAATTCCCCCGGGGGGGGGGGGAATTCCCCACCGGTTGAGAACCACTGTCGTAGAGCATTCAGAATGTCAGCCTGGTCCATGGCGCGTCCGCCCTCCACCGTAGCCTTAGCTGCGAGCTTGTCAGCCCGCTCATTTCCTTGTACTCCCGCACGCCCTGGCACGAAGATGAAACTAATCTTTGCCAGCCGAGACCGCTCTAGAGACAGCAACCACTCTCTTCGGATCCACCCCATCTCTATACTCTTGAGCATGCTCATTGAGTCACTAAGGAAACATGTCCTAGTGAATGTCTGTGTCTCGAGCCATGTTATTGCTTTACTTACTTCCATGACTTCCATAGTCAGGCTACGTGTTGTTTAAAAAAAACAACACGAGAATCCCCCTTCACAATTCTCCCTCCGGCCCGAGCCGTAAAGGCCCATGAGCTTCTCACATGTCGGACGACCGACCCATCTGTGTAGATGACAGCATCACCGTCTAACGAATTCTCGAAAATCAACGCTTGTACTTCCGCCTCCACAGCAGCCGGATTTTCTTGCCTGCATTTTCTGTCTAGTTGGATGCAAACAGAAAAGGACGTACAGAAATATGTTGGCATTTGTACCCACTCCTCGCCAGGTTCTAAGTCCTCCAGTGAACACACCTATTGAAGAATGTCTTCGGCTTGACCCATCCACGACCTTCCTTTTTTTTTTGACCTGCTGCCCTTTATCTTCCTAATTTCACTATGCAGTGAATGTTGTGTGTTTGCGTTAACTCTGAGGTAGGCACGTGCTCTGCAAATTTGAAATATGTCTTCAATGGTTGGAAAATCAAGAAGGTAGCGCATCGCCCTGCATGCTGTATCGCTTGTACATCCAAGAATAATGCGCATAGCTTCGTTTTGTATCCTTTCCATCCTTTCTATCTGCTTACGGCTGAGAGTCAGGATTGCCATTTCATACTCCAAAACAGACATGACCAACCCCTCGTACAGAAGACATAGATGGCGCTGCTCACAGTTTGCTGCCGCCATCACCCGCATCGCAGCCAAACCCCGCTTGGCCTTTGTTATCACCTGGTCTATGTGCTCATTATAAGCAAGGCTTCTGTCAAAACGTATCCCCAGGTAATTCATTGCCTGCGTTCTTTCCACAGTCTCTGAACACAGATTAACAGTTGGTGTTGGAGTGTTGACAATATGATTATTCAAAGAGAACCATGTCACTGTTGTCTTTGTTGGGTTGATCATTGCCCCAGCTTCAGCACACCAAGTACCTATTCGATTGAGTTCGGTTTGCAGTTCCACGGCAACCTTATCTCTATCCTTACCCTGACGATTCACTAAAACATCGTGGGCATATGACAATGTCCTCCCCGGTCCAGTGATCTGCTCGCTGGTGATTCTCACAGTGTAGGCGTTGAACAGCACTGGAGATAATGGTGATCCCCGTGGTAGGCCAGAATATATTGTTGTTGGTTCTGAAGTCCAACTGCCACATCTAAAATCTACTTTCCGTTGGAAGATTTCTGCGGCAATCCAACTAAGGAGGACACTTATCTTGAGTTCAAGAAGCTGACACAATGTTACTCTGTTGTACGCATCCTCAAGATTAATCGCTGCAGCAAAGGTTTCAATGCCTGAGGGAAACCTTCATAGACGTCTTGGGTAAAAACTGCTGCATTGGTCCAGGTTTCTCTTTTTGGACGGTACCCTCCCAGGGTAGGTGGGAAAACACATTGCCTCTCTAGCTGGCTTGATATTTTCCTGGCAATTAACTTCTCCAGCAGCTTACCTATTGTATTCTGCATAACTCGACATCCCTGAATTTTTGTGTGGTCTTTGCCAGGCTTTGGCAAGGGAATCAGATAGCTGTGTAACCACTCATCCTTTATGTGAGCGTTCCCTATACTGTTATTGTAAATGTCTGCTAGTTAGCTCGTTGTCTGTACACCTATTGATGTCGCCGTATCTTATGCCATCTGGCCCTGGGGCGCTGTTTTTTTGTTTTTTTTTATCGTCGAAGCACAGCCTTGATTTCTTTCACTGTCACTGTGTCTTCATCCGAAGTGTTCTGGGCCTTGCACCTGTCTGAGGTGACCTCCTTGGCAAGATTTCAGCCTCTCATGTCTGTCTGGTTGCTCTGCTCTAGATAGCGTTCGAAGAGGGCTTTGCCCTTGTTCTCATCAGTTCTCTGCCAGATGAGGTCAGCACCATACACTCATCTCCCACACACATCCACCCACTCACGTACTCATCCATCAACCACTCACACCCACACATCACCCACCCGCCCATCAACACATGCATCTCTCATATACCCTCCCACCCACACACACCCCAACCACCCAGCCAAAAACACACCCCCCATCCTCACATACATCCGTCATCCACCTGCACATCCCACACCTCCCCCACCTCTCACACATCTCCCCTCCCACACAAAACTGCAACACATTCCGAGAGAGAGAGAGAGAGAGAGAGAGAGAGAGAGAGAGAGAGAGCGCAAGTAATGTCTGGAGTGTGGTCCACCGCTAAGAGAGAGAGAGAGAGAGAGAGAGAGAGAGAGAGAGAGAGAGAGAGAGAGAGAGAGAGAGAGAGACTGACTGAACACCTATCCCTGTGTGCACTCACACCTACTACATGTGATGGTCCTAGCACTTCACCGATGCATAGCACGTTCCTACTTCAGGACTTTTGTTTGTATACAACGTTATTAATTAAGAACTGGAAATTAAGTCCACTCTGTCGGTGACTAGAACACCAAAGGGAAGTAACATTGCTAGAGTTGGAATTAGAAATTTTGTAGAGTTAGGTACCTTTCTGGTTAACAAAAATTTAAAAAAATGTCGCACCTCGCATATCTAGTCCGCGAGCTGTGTAAGGCCCGCGAAAGCTTGTGGTCTGGCCTCAAACTGTAAGGACACACCCCTTTTACTTCTTACGCCTCTTTTAGTATGGTAGTGACTGTTTGAAACTAAATGATATATTTAATTAAAGATTCAGGACGAGAAAAGAACACAAATAGAATGGAACATATTTGCTGCACCTTTCAATTTGGAACTAACCGACGTTCTTGATAGTCCACAACACAAAAATCTTTCAGTTCCTAAACGAAGATGATCTGACAGATGGATACAACAACCTCGCACTGCTTGAGTTTTATACACTTGCTTTAACAATGATGAGCTGACGGCCAGTTACAACAACCTCCCACTGCTTGAGTTGTATACACTTGATTTAGCGAAGATGAGATGACAGATGGATACAACAACCTCCCACTGCTTGAATTTTATAAACTTGTAACAATGATGAGCTTACAGATAGATGCAACAACCTCCCACTGCTTGAGTTTTATAAACTTGTTGTAACAATGATGAGCGGATAGATAGATGCAACAAACTCCCATTGCTGGAGATTTATAAACTTGCATTAACAATGATGAGCTGATAGATAGATAGATGCAACAACCTCCCACTGCTTGAGTTTTATAAACTTGCTTTAACAATGATGAGCTGATAGATAGATGCAACAACCTCCCACAGCTTGAGCTTTATAAACTTGCTTTAACAATGATGAGCTAATAGATAGATGCAACAACCTCCCATTGCTTGAGTTTTATAAACTTGCTTTAACAATAATGAGCTGACAGATAGATGCAACAACCTCCCATTGCTTGAGTTTTATAAATTTGCTTTAACAATGATGAGCTGATAGATAGATGCAACAACCTCCCACTGCTTGAGTTTTATAAACTTGCTTTAACAATAATGAGCTGACAGATAGATGCAACAACCTCCCATTGCTTGAGTTTTATAAATTTGCTTTAAAAATGATGAGCTGATAGATAGATGCAACAACCTCCCACTGCTTGAGTTTTATAAACTTGCTTTAACAATAATGAGCTGATTGATAGATGCAACAACCTCCCACAGCTTGAGTTTTATAAACTTGCTTTAACAATTATGAGCTGATAGATAGATGCAACAACCTCCCACAGCTTGAGTTTTATAAACTTACTTTAACAATGATGAGCTGATAGATAGATGCAACAACCTCCCACTGCTTGAGTTTTATAAACTTGCTTTAACAATTATGAGCTGATAGATAGATGCAACAACCTCCCACAGCTTGAGTTTTATAAACTTGCTTTAACAATTATGAGCTGATAGATAGATGCAACAACCTCCCACAGCTTGAGTTTTATAAACTTGCTTTAACAATTATGAGCTGATAGATAGATGCAACAACCTCCCACAGCTTGAGTTTTATAAATTTGCTTTAACAATTATGAGCTGATAGATAGATGCAACAACCTCCCACAGCTTGAGATTTATAAACTTGCTTTAACAATTATGAGCTGATAGATAGATGCAACAACCTCCCACAGCTTGAGCTTTATAAACTTGCTTTAACAATGATGAGCTAATAGATAGATGCAACAACCTCCCATTGCTTGAGTTTTATAAACTTGCTTTAACAATAATGAGCTGACAGATAGATGCAACAACCTCCCATTGCTTGAGTTTTATAAATTTGCTTTAACAATGATGAGCTGATAGATAGATGCAACAACCTCCCACTGCTTGAGTTTTATAAACTTGCTTTAACAATGGTGAGCTGATAGATAGACGCAACAACCTCCCACTGCTTGAGTTTTATAAACTTACTTTAACAATTATGAGCTGACAGATAGATGCAACAACCTCCCACTGCTTGAGTTTTATAAACTTGTTTTAAAAATGATGAACTGATAGATAGATGCAACAACCTCCCACTGCTTGAATATTATAAACTTGCTTTAACAATGATGAGCTGATAGATAGATGCAATAACCTCCCACTGCTTGAGTTTTATAAACTTGCTTTAACAATGATGAGCTGATAGATAGATGCAACAACCTCGCACTGCTTGAGTTTTATAAACTCGCATTAATAATGATGAGCTGATAGATGCAACAACCTCCCACTGCTTGAGTTTTATAAACTTGCTTTAACAATGGTGAGCTGATAGATAGATGCAACAACCTCCCACTGCTTGAGTTTTATAAACTTGCTTTAACAATAATGAGCTGACAGATAGATGCAACAACCTCCCATTGCTTGAGTTTTATAAATTTGCTTTAACAATGATGAGCTGATAGATAGATGCAACAACCTCCCACTGCTTGAGTTTTATAAACTTGCTTTAACAATGGTGAGCTGATAGATAGATGCAACAACCTTCCACAGCTTGAGTTTTATAAACTTACTTTAACAATTATGAGCTGATAGATAGATGCAACAACCTCCCACTGCTTGAGTTTTATAAACTTGCTTTAACAATAATGAGCTGACAGATAGATGCAACAACCTCCCATTGCTTGAGTTTTATAAATTTGCTTTAACAATGATGAGCTGATAGATAGATGCAATAACCTTCCACAGCTTGAGTTTTATAAACTTACTTTAACAATTATGAGCTGATAGATAGATGCAACAACCTCCCACTGCTTGAGTTTTATAAACTTGCTTTAACAATAATGAGCTGACAGATAGATGCAACAACCTCCCATTGCTTGAGTTTTATAAATTTGCTTTAAAAATGATGAGCTGATAGATAGATGCAACAACCTCCCACTGCTTGAGTTTTATAAACTTGCTTTAACAATAATGAGCTGATAGATAGATGCAACAACCTCCCACAGCTTGAGTTTTATAAACTTGCTTTAACAATTATGAGCTGATAGATAGATGCAACAACCTCCCACAGCTTGAGTTTTATAAACTTACTTTAACAATGATGAGCTGATAGATAGATGCAACAACCTCCCACTGCTTGAGTTTTATAAACTTGCTTTAACAATTATGAGCTGATAGATAGATGCAACAACCTCCCACAGCTTGAGTTTTATAAACTTGCTTTAACAATTATGAGCTGATAGATAGATGCAACAACCTCCCACAGCTTGAGTTTTATAAACTTGCTTTAACAATTATGAGCTGATAGATAGATGCAACAACCTCCCACAGCTTGAGTTTTATAAATTTGCTTTAACAATTATGAGCTGATAGATAGATGCAACAACCTCCCACAGCTTGAGTTTTATAAACTTGCTTTAACAATTATGAGCTGATAGATAGATGCAACAACCTCCCACAGCTTGAGTTTTATAAATTTGCTTTAACAATTATGAGCTGATAGATAGATGCAACAACCTCCCACAGCTTGAGTTTTATAAACTTGCTTTAACAATTAAGAGCTGATAGATAGATGCAACAACCTCCCACAGCTTGAGTTTTATAAACTTGCTTTAACAATTATGAGCTGATAGATAGATGCAACAACCTCCCACTGCTTGATTTGTTTGTTTGTTTGTTTGTTTGTTTTTTTGTTTTTTTTTTGGTGTTCGCTCGGTTTGAATTCAAGCGTAGTACATATACACTATTTTCAGTATTGCTGGACTGACATTTGTGTGTGGATTAGCTTTCCGTATTACAGTGTCCCTGGCCATCAGGCGAACCCACTCTGACTTCAGAGGTACGTGTAATTTACGTCACCAAGCAAGGACAGCAGGTAAAAATGTTAGTCCAACTGTCCGGTGTAGGGGTTAAACCCCTAAACTTAGCATCAGGACACCGGATGTTTAAGAACACGTGTTCTTATCTATTCGGCCATACTGACCTGCGCTTGAGTTTTATAAATTTGCTTTAGCAATGATGAGCTGACAGACAGATACAGCAACCTCCCACAGCTTGAGTTTTATAAACTTGCTTTAACAATTATGAGCTGATAGATAGATGCAACAACCTCCCACAGCTTGAGTTTTATAAATTTGCTTTAACAATTATGAGCTGATAGATAGATGCAACAACCTCCCACAGCTTGAGTTTTATAAACTTGCTTTAACAATTATGAGCTGATAGATAGATGCAACAACCTCCCACAGCTTGAGTTTTATAAATTTGCTTTAACAATTATGAGCTGATAGATAGATGCAACAACCTCCCACAGCTTGAGTTTTATAAACTTGCTTTAACAATTAAGAGCTGATAGATAGATGCAACAACCTCCCACAGCTTGAGTTTTATAAACTTGCTTTAACAATTATGAGCTGATAGATAGATGCAACAACCTCCCACTGCTTGATTTGTTTGTTTGTTTGTTTGTTTGTTTTTTTGTTTTTTTTTTGGTGTTCGCTCGGTTTGAATTCAAGCGTAGTACATATACACTATTTTCAGTATTGCTGGACTGACATTTGTGTGTGGATTAGCTTTCCGTATTACAGTGTCCCTGGCCATCAGGCGAACCCACTCTGACTTCAGAGGTACGTGTAATTTACGTCACCAAGCAAGGACAGCAGGTAAAAATGTTAGTCCAACTGTCCGGTGTAGGGGTTAAACCCCTAAACTTAGCATCAGGACACCGGATGTTTAAGAACACGTGTTCTTATCTATTCGGCCATACTGACCTGCGCTTGAGTTTTATAAATTTGCTTTAGCAATGATGAGCTGACAGACAGATACAGCAACCTCCCACTGCTTGAGTTTTATACACTTGCTTTAGCATTAATGAATTTCCCACTTTGTGGAGACATACTTTTAAGGTATACATCTGGTTCGGAACAACTTATTTCTGCGAGTGGTTCTTTTCACACTTAATATCTCAAAGAGTCTAATGCTTTCCAGACCGACCGCCATAAACCTGGACAGGCAGTTGTGAGCAGCAGCATCATCCACACCAGCTAACATCACACATTGTCCATATTTGTCCACCTTGCAATACACATTGTCCATATTTGTTCACCTTGCAATACACATTGTCCATATTTGTCCACCTTGCAATACACATTGTCTATACTTGTCCACCTTACATTACACGTTGTCCATATTTATCCAATGCAAAGAATACCATGGACAGCCAGAAAGACCAATGAACAAGTCCTTCAAGAAACAAATGAAGATCGTAAACTGATCAGAGACATTAGACGTAGACAGTCACAATTTTTTGGGCATGTTATGAGAAGAAATGATTTGGAGAACTTGGTGACAACTGGTAAGATCGAGGGGAACAGACCAAGGGGAAGACCTAGAAACAAGTATCTGGATGGCTTGGCCTTGTGGCATGGTCGAGACAAAAACACGGAATTGATCCACGACTCTGTTGATCGAGTGAGATGGCAGAACATGACCGCCCACGCTTACCGGCATGGCACATGATGGATGGATGGATATTTATCCACATTACAATATACATTGTCCATACTTCTCCACAATACATTACACATTGTACATATGTGTCCACCTTACAATACACATTGTCCATACGTGTCCACCTTACAATAAACATTGTCCATATTTCCCACCTTACAATACACATTGTCCATACTTCTCCACATTACAATACACATTGTCCATACTTGTCCACCTTACAATTCACATTGTCCATACTTCTGCACCTTACATTACACATTGTCTATTCTTGTCCATCTTACAATACATATTGTCCATACATGTCCACCGTACAATACACATTGTCCATACTTGTCCACCTTACATTACACATTGACCATACTTGTCTATCTTACAATACACATTGTCCATACGTGTCCACCTTACAATACACATTGTCCATACGTGTCCACCTTACAATACACATTGTCCATACGTGTCCACCTTACAATACACATTGTCTATGCTTGCCCACCTTACAATACACATTATCCATACTTCTTCACCTTACAATACACATTGTTCATACTTGTCCACCTTACATTACACATTGACAATACTTGTCTATCTTACAATACGCATTGTCCATACGTGTCCACCTTACAATACACATTGTCCATACGTGTCCACCTTACAATACACATTGTCCATACGTGTCCACCTTACAATACACATTGTCTATGCTTGCCCACCTTACAATACACATTGTTCATACTTGCCCACCTTACAATACACATTGTCCATACTTGTCCAGAGTACAATATACATTGTCTATATGTGTCTACCTTGCAATACACATTATCATTACTTGTCCGTCTTACAATAGACATCGTCCATACATGTCCACACTACAATACACATTATGCATTCTTGTCCACCTTATGTCACTCTAGCACTGCTACCGCTGGGAATCCACACTAGCATTGCAGGCATAAACATTAACCAACACGAATAGTTTACCGGATTGAACTCTGACAGCCGGTATTTGTACCTCGTCGCTGTCCCACCTGGACATGTCCACATCTGAAGCCACTATGCTGTCTCGAATAATAATCGCCTTTCCCAGTGTCGACTGTTGTAAAAGCATATAAAGCCGGCTATACAGAGTGAATTAACAGTCTCGTCTCCTGAAGTTCTACAATATCGTTCCTGTACGCCAGGCTTTCCAGAATGTGGCCTCGTTGATTTGCGCTTGCACAATTCAAATACAGAATACAAGTATTGAAGCCTGGATCGTCCGGCTCAAGCGCGTTTACCTTGTCGTTTGCGCCAGCCCCGTCAACTTCGAGGTTTGTTCGCCCTTTGTAAGAGGCATAAATGCTGGTCCGTCATGAACACAACACAATAATCCACACGCTGCAAAAAAAAATCTACTCAAGGATGGATTCGCTCTGATGCACGTGCCCCTTAGACAAAATTACTCAGAAGAAATAGGAAACTCCTGGTTTACATCCTGGCGCAAAATCCACACGCAATAGATGAAACTATCCATCTCCTACGTGAAAAAGAAGCGATTACAAAACAACACAATTGTCCGCCGCTATCTTGACCGCAAGTTTCCTCTCACTATACCATACAGTAGGGTAAGTGCAGGAATGTGTCACCGCAGCTCTTGACACCATACTGTCACTTGTCGTCTATGGGGGGACAGTAGAATCAACAAGCACACTTCAAAATTCCCTTTTTCCAGTTTTGGGTCTATTGCCGGACCTATGTCTAAACATCCCCCTTCCAGTCTTTTATTCACTATCTCTCTATCTCTTACCCCAAGACCATACCCCTCTTCACTTTCCTCCAGAACATACCCACACAACCCTGTCCTCCAATAAATACTAAAATTATTTAATGAATAAAATGTGTCATGTGTGCGTATAGTGAAGGTGTAAAGATGTCTGTGGTGTGTTCTATCGTGTAGGTGAGATAAGATTGACAGTCTAAGATCCACATCACAGTTCTCATCACGCAACAGCCATTTATTATCACCACAGCACAGAACTGGAATACGCTCTCACAGTGTAGTGTCTCCTTGAATGATGTTGATGTCTTCACAATATTTCTATGACAACTTTTGAAATAAACAGTATGTTCACCACTGCGTGTTTTTTGTAGGTAGTGTCTTTCAGTTTATATATCCAATAAAATGAAACGTTATTATAGTTCAGGTAATGTCTACACTTCCGATACACGTGAATGTACTATCGTCTATGTCTGAATGAATCACCAAAACACTGTCTATAGATATATCACCGACACACTGCTTTCATTTAATTCACTGAATGTTCTGTTACTCAGAGAAAATGTTCTGGCGTTACAGCCTTTTCATTTTTATTATAGTTCATGTGAACAATATTGACATTCCGTTCTATGTTTGGGTGAACTTATATTCTGCTGTCAGTCTCTTATCATGACTGTATTCTATATTGCCGTTATTTCTATAACTGGCTGACCTTATTTGTGTTACAAGACTCAATCTTGTTGATAGTTATCACTGCACCAGAATATGGTAATTTCTTTCTCCCCAGGAGTGTAGCTATTGCATTGTCCAATGGAACCTGTCGAATAGACAATACCAGGTGATATCAACCTAACTCAGACTCATTAGAGGTGAGAGTAGGCTTACGGCCATTATCAGTTATTAACCTCTATATATTCAGAGAAATGACCTCTGACATAAGACATAGGAGTTGTTCACATAACTTAAGACTAGGTAAAAGTAGGAAAAGTCATAGGAAAGCTCAGAAATCCCAGTAAACACCTATACTAGAATCTCCTAACTTAGACCTATCCTTATCTCCGCCCTTCGGCCTATCTTCTATTATCACAGTATTCATTCTATCGAGTGCACTGACACCTTACTCGACCCACTAAGTTACTTCTGAGCTAAATGCTGCCGACACTCGATATTACGGCCACACACGTAAATTCACCATGCTCGAGTTCTACGCTTCATCACTACTACCTTATAACCACTATCCTCGGCTGAATCGGGAATACATATGCACATCTAGTATAAATGCTCGTTGTTTTCAACCAACTCGGAACATTATAAATCCCATTACGTATTAGCTCAAGAATAGATCACCACTTCCTCTCGTGGAAGACCTCGTAGCACACTGAATTAACTTTGTATATTCCGACCATTTATACTTTGGCTATGTAAGACTATACTGTTATATTCCACCGAATATCCCCCTGTTCTCTTCTCCTGTCTTTTGATCTTCATACAACAACATGTCGACAATCTTCTTTGATAAACGATCTTTTCGGGACATCAATGAGTATCCACTCGTTTCTCGGGATCCCGGACATACGTTTCCGTACTTCAAAAGATCTTCGATCGTCTCCGTCTTCGGTGTTCAAAGCGTTGTGACCGTGGTTTACCGGCCCCCGTCTCACAACAAACACGTGGTAGCTGTGTTTGATCGCCGATCTCAGTTCTTTTGATCCTAGGGTCAATAACCTTCAATCCTTGCGTGATATATGCGATCTCTGTTTAGTTTTTTTATCGTAGGGTCGTTAACCTTCCAGTATTATGTGACACATACCATAAAGTAGAGTAAATGAAGCACAGCACTCGTGTGTCCCCGGGCTGCCACAGAGGAAGCACATAAGACTCACAGTGTAGATCGTTTGCGTGTCGTAGATGACGACTAGAGCAGGCTGGTCTGAGACTGGCTATGGCACACTGTCGACACAACTAGCCGATATCCAACCAAACACGACCTAGACAACACAGGCCCGACATTCGTGGTTGTGGGCATGGGCTCTACAGGGATGCGGAGACACGTGAATGCAGGCATGTACTCTATCGGAATGATGAGACACGTGAAGGCAGGCATGTACTCTATCGGAATGATGAGACACGTGAAGGCAGGCATGTACTCTACTTGGCTGAAGAGACAAATCAAATAAAATCAAATCAACTTTATTAGGGTCACAAATTGGGCGCGCAGGCCCGTCTTACATTCGGCCCTTCCAATCACTCGTCTTTCGTTCATCAAGAGCATTATACATTTACATAGGAAGATAAAATAAACATTGTGAAATGAATGTTGTAAACATAAACAAGGCTAATTACCATGTTATGAAGCCCATCTCCCACCTATCCATACATCACCCCACCCACACAACACCCCCACCTACCCACACACACGTGCACCAAGGGACACATACACACCCCCACCTACCGACACACACGCAGACCAAGGGACACATACATACCCCACCAACCGATCCATCCCCCTCCCGCACATCCCCCACCCACACACACTGCCCTCGCCTGATCCCCCAACCAAAACACACTCGCCACCCACAAACATTCCCCCACCAACCCACACATCCTACGCCCATCCACATACACATACTACCCCACACATCCTCTCCCCACCCACACCTCAAACCACCCATCCCCCAGCCACATCTCCATCGACAACATATTCCCCACCCATGCACACAATCCCCCACCAACCCACACATCGCACATCCACTCACACATTCCCAAACCATACACACACATCCCCACCAACTGACATGTCCCTACCCCCACCCCACACACACACATCTCTCTAACCACCCATACATCCCCAATCCACTAACACACACCCCACCACCCACACATACAACTTCCACCCACCCACACATGCCTTAACCTAATCCCCCACCCGCACATCACATACACCTCCTATCATGCACTATTCCCAACCCACGCACCACACACACACATATCCCTCACCAACACATCCCCACTTACACACCACACACATATCCCCCACCCAGATACCACACAATATTCCCACCCACACCCACACATGATACCCTTACCCATCCACCCCACATACCCCCACTCACACAACACAAAAACAAAACAAAACACAAAAAGACACCTGCAGACAGGTATGTACTCTACTGGGATGAAGAGATAGGTGAAGACAGGCGTGGTTGTCGTTTGTACTCTACTAGGATTAAGAGATAGGTGAAGGTAGGAGTGGTTGTGGTTTGTACTCTACTAGGATGAAGAGACAGGTGAAGGTAGGAGTGGTTGTGGGAGTGTACTCTACTGGGATGATGAGACAGATGAAGGCATGTACAGACAGACAGACAGACATACAGACAGACAGACAGGCAGGCATGCAGTCAAACAGACAGACAGACAGACGGACGGGCGGACGGACGGACGGATTGACAGATGGACAGACAGACAGACAGACATGCCAATCACTGAATAACTAACCTTGGTTTTTACATTGTTTAACTCACACTTTAGAACTCAGATGACCGACCAAACCCCGTTAAATGAATAATAGATACTTATTCTGTACAGAAAAGCAGGCGTGGAAGTGAACTGAGCACTAATCTCCTAATTATATTGTCTAGTTAGTGTAAAGAGCTCTGACTACACACGCAGGTAGCAGTATAAACCGCCATGTTTTCGTTGTTGCCAGGGTTCACTTGTTTCCGTCTTCACTCCTCTACATCTTCAGCCATGCCATCATATTTGTCATTACTCATCATCATCATCTTTCATTGTTTGTCAAACGTCGTGGGGAGGAGTAGTTGAAGTTCCAGCGCCCAATGGGTGGCATTGGATAGTGTCCTTTCGTGTGATTATACAATGTCTGTGATGTCGTCGATTCATTTCTTCTCGGGCGTCCTCTTGCTCTTGTATCAGATCTTCTTTGATGTAGCACCAGTGTTGGTAGTTGATGGTGGTGCATTCTAAAGAGATGACCGAACCATGTGATCGTCTGTAGGTGAGACTTGATTCCATTATCTTGTTCTCTCTAACTCGTTTAAATTATTTTCTATTTGTATGTACGTTGTATGGTTATAATTGTCAAGATTTAACTGTTATTAATTAACTGTCATTAATTAACTGTCATTAATAATTAACTGTCATTAATTAGTTAGTTGCATATCCTTTACAGGACGTCGCAGTCAACAATAGCATTTTTTGTTGTGATTTTCTTGGCAAGTTTACGTTCAGTAGTTTGCCACTGCTTTCTGAACGACCGACACCATACCATTTCGTAAAAAATCAACGCAAGGCTGTCTGCAGCCAAATCGCCCGCAGCTGTGCTTCGAACGCGGGTATGCGGGATCATGAAATGCGTCCGTAACGTCTTCGCCACGGAACTTGCATCATGAACGTAGATCATCTGTCGTTAATGCTAAGTATTCAGTAGTATTGGCACCTCGCCGTATTGACAGACGATAGTTTGTGCTTCAAAAAGGCATAATAACTTTTACCCATGGCGATAGTGAATGTGACTGATAAGGCCAATTCGCGATGTAAATGTCCGTTCACAGTGGGTGCATGTGAACACGTGGCCATTTCCACCATCATCCACCATCTTACGTCTCATACGCTCGGTATGTGACTTATCTGCAATAATTTTCTCCTTTGTCTTTATTCCGTGTCTGATGTTTGCCCTCCATGCAACACGTTCAGCGGCGACTTGCTCCCAATATGCATTATCAATGCCTGTATCAATCATGTCCCGCTTACACACAACTTTGTAACGTAGTAGAGGCCGACCCTGAGATCTCTTACCCATCTGTAATTCACCAAACAAAGGTGTCCGTTGGTATTCTACCATCATCCATCCTTCTAAGATGTCCTATCCATCTAAGTCTACGAAGACTGAGCATGAAATAAACCGTCACACAACCTGATCTTTCCAATACTTCAGTATTTGTGATTTTGTCTTGCCACTTAATACCAAGAATTCTTTGCAGACACCGCATATGAAAGCTGTTTAAACGTTTCTCTTGGCGTGAGTAAGTTGTCCAGGTTTCACTGCCATAGAGAAGAGTACTAAGGACACATGCTTGATAGACAAGTACTTTTGTTTTGGCAGTAATTTCTGTCCTTCTGTTCTTGTTCCTGTCTGTTCTTCCAGACTCTTTTTCTTAACATGTTCATTGTTGTTGTTGCCAATCCGGATGTTATTTCCTGATCTAGGGATAATTTGCTATTTACCACTGATCCTAGATATGTAAAATGGTCTACCATCTCTAGTTCGGCGTCGTCAATAAAGATTGATGGTACCCCATGTGCACCTTGTGACATAATCTGTGTCTTCTTGTTGCTAATTGTTAAACCAAATTCAGAACAAGCATTGGAGAATGCAGATAGTAGACATTGCAATTCTTCCTCAGAGTGGGTCGTAACTGCAGCATCATCTGCAAAAAGCAACTCTCTGATCAGTACCCTCCTAATTTTGGTCTTGGCCTTCAATCTCTGAGCATTGTAGAGGCCGCCATCTGAGCGTGAGTGAATGTATATACCACCATCCTAATCACGAAAGGCACGTTAATGCTAAGACTATCTCTGGAAATATGTCCCAATGACTCCCCTCATACAACCGAAAAGAAAGGATACTCGTTAGCCGGATGATCTTCGTCTACTCCCTATGAAATGTACTTTCTCCAATTACCCGTTAAAAATGATGGAACTGCAGTCGGTAACGAAAAGCAACAGACAGACAGGGTGTGCGCTACCTGCAAGCAAGTGCAAATCATTTGATAACGGCCTACCATACACCATTGGATGTCACTAAAAACATCAACTGCAGTTACGGGAAAGTTAAAGAAAAGGGCGAAATAGCATTTTGACTGCGGGAAAAGTGGTATCTTTTTATCAGACGGGTTGGTGATGTGGCGGGAAATGGGAACTTTTTCAGGGATGATCAATGGAAACATAATCGATGACTGCAGTTAATTAGATGGTTGTCTGCGAGACTCGCGTCATCTCGTGACCTCACGTGTCCTCACGTTTTCTTCGTGCATTTATGGAAAAACTGACAATTTGCAGTCTGCCTTCAGTCGGATCTATCTATCTATCTATCTATCTATCTATCTATCTATCTATCTATCTATCTATCTATCTATCTATCTATCTATCTATCTATCTATCTATCTACCTACCTACCTACCTATCTATCTATCTATCTATCTATCTATCTATCTATCTATCTATCTATCTACCTACTTACCTACCTACCTACCTACCTACCTATCTATCTATCTATCTATCTATCCATCTATCCATCCATCCATCTATCCATCCATCCATCTATCCATCCATCCATCTATCCATCCATCCATCCATCCAGCCAGCCAGCTATCGATCCATCCACCGTCTGTCTGTCTGTCTGTCTGTCTGTCTGTCTGTCTGTCTGTCTGTTTATCTATATATCTATCTATCAATAAATCTATCTCTATGTATGTCTGTCTGTATGTTTGTCTGTATGTCTGTCTGTATGTCTGTCTGTATGTCTGTCTGTATTTCTGTCTGTATGTCTGTCAGTATGTCTGTCTGTTTAGAGATAGACCTGTGATAAGGACTACGAAAAACAAGATAAGAAAGCAAATCTGAGGTCCTAGAGGCAAGAAGAGGACACTGTTAGATATGTGTGACCTAAGTTTGAGACATCTCCACGACCTCAGCTAAAGATGGTTGTTAGATTTTAATGTCATTGTATCAGTGTGTATCTGCTTTCCGTGCTCATGCAGACGTAGTTGTGGCAGCGTCGATTCTAAAAATAGTGTTTATGTTCTTGTAAAGCCGTCCATTTCTATTTGTGTCGATGTGTTCTAGGGGAACGAGGGACAGATTACACCACAAAGAAACAGACAGACTGGTGAGACGGACGGAAGTAACTGTGCAGACGAACCCACGCCCACTTCCCGCCTGTTGTGACATCGCAGGACATCCTAACATTGCCAGCACAAGTTCTGCAGACGGTAAATGATGTTCAAAACGAGGGATTGCCGTTTCGTTGAGGAAAAAAAATCGGACAAGATGGATGTGTTCTGTGTGTAAAACAGGCCTAGCTAACCCATTTCTAATCTTGCAGTAAATTCCTGCCAATGTGCACGAAACTGGATGTTGGCAACGTGAAACTGTACTCACGTTTGAGACAGGAGTGCACTAGTTAGGCTGATTAACGGTATTTTTAATGGGAAGTAGAGGGGTGGTTATTGATTGCTGGTGTGTTTAAGTCGGAGTAAATATTTGCTCTTATGAGAAATGAGATAACGTTTTGGGGTCAGTGTCTGATAATACATTATACCATAATGATGATGGTTGACCGGTTGATTGGTTTGTTGATTAGTTGGTTGGCTGGTTAGTTGGTTGGATGGTTGGATAATTTTTCGGTTGGTTGGTTTTCTGGCGGGTTGGTTGATTTGCACATTCGTTCCTTGATTATTTGGTTTGTTGGTTGATTGGTTGGTTGGTTGGTTGGTTGGTTGGATGGTTGGTGGATTGGTTGGCTGATTGGTTCGTTTGCTTATTTGTTTATTTGCTCATTTGTTCCTTGATTGCTGGGCTTGTTGGTTGGTTGGTTGTTTGTTTAGTTGATTGATTGGCTGATTGGATGGTTGGCTGGTTGATTGATTACCTCATTTGTTCCTTGATTGCTTGGTTTATTGTTGGTTGTGTGACAAGGTGACCAGAATCTCATATCGTATTTATTAGAATAGGATAGGCCTCAGTAAACCCCTTTATGTAATTCTGTATTATTGTATATTAGTGGCTATATATCCACATTATACTCATTAATCGTTGTTTGGTGTATGCAATCACACACACACACACACACACACACACACCGATTTATTAGAATACTAAGAAGTAGATGTAGTGTAGGGTTTGTGTAAATGCCAAGAAACCAAGTCAGGCTGAAAATTATATTCATTTTGGCTTGAAATTTTATTTGGGCACAGGAAGTCTCGAACAGAGCTCTTCTGTTCGGGAAGAGACCTCTCTAATTCGTTCATTTGATCACGATACCTTAAGGTGAGAGGTGCCAAGTCCGCTGGCTAGAAGAACACGTGACTGTGCCTTAGACATACATTTTTCCTGGCGCTTGTTAAGCCGTACTAATTACTAAAAACAACTTAGTAAAAGCCAGTGCCATTCTTCTCACCCGATAGGCCGATCAAACCAAGTTGCATGGTAGGTTATGTATAATTTTGTTGTAACATTTCTCGTTGTTGTGTCGATTTGTCTGTGCGATCTAAAGGCCGCGAGGATCGAAAATTGATAATAATATTAAAACTAGTAGTAGATAACTAATACTAGAATTAGTACAATATATGTGTCATGCTGCTTGCCGACAAGGGACACCGCAAAGCAAGCAGGGGCAACCGACATGTGGCATTAAACATGACAGAACCCAAAACTTAATAATCGAAAATAAGAGATGCAGACCGGCTGAAATGAACCCGATTTACTCAGTAGACGATTAGAGTTAGGATCTATTAATTATGTGCTTAGCTTAGGAAATTCTCTCTCTCTCTCTCTCTCTCTCTCTCTCTCTCTCTCTCTCTCTCTCTCTCTCTCTCTCTCTCTCTCTCTCTTTATCTCTCTCTCTCTCTCTCCCTCTATATATATATACTAGCTGACCCGGCCCGGCTTCGCCCTGGCCCTGGAGGGGATCTATCTATCTATCAGTCTGTCTGTCTGCTTGTTTGTCTGTCTGTCTGTCTGTCTGTCTGACCCGGCTTCACCCAGTCCCTGGTGGGGAGCATCTCATTTAATTCATATACGTAGTCATATAACCTCTCCCGTTCCCGACTATCTGTTTGTCTGTCTATCTGTCTGTCTGTCTGTCTGACCCGGCTTCACCCAGTCCCTGGTGGGGAGCATCTCATTTAATTCATATACGTAGTCATATAACCTCTCCCGTTCCCGACTATCTGTTTGTCTGTCTATCTGTCTGTCTGTCTGTCCCGGCCCGGCTTCACCCAGTCTCTGGTGGGGAGCATGTCATTTAATTCATTCATATAAGTAGTCAAATAAGCTTCCGTTCCTGACTATCTGTCTGTCTGTCTATCTATCTGACCCGGCGTGGTTTCGCCGGTAAACAGTAACTTAAAAGAATGTCCTTCCACACACCATTCATTATTTTTAATGAAAACTGTTTTTAATCACCGACATGACAGTTGATAAGTTCTGTAAGCAGGAAAAGATTGGTTACAATGTTATGCATTATGCATTATTTTTATGCAAACTTTTAAAATGCCTTAAAGATTATATCATTATTTATTATAACTCATATGCCTGAAAATAACTATAGACAAAGAGTTTAACAATAGTGCAAGTAAGTCCAACAATATGACTATAAAATATATAGAAATATTATTAAAAGTTATGCCCCTTGAAATAACTTTTCTAGAGTGAAGTCCCCCTGCTATATAGACATTATATAATGAAAATGGAAAAGTAAATGTTATTAAATAAGTAGAAGATTTTACATTAAGAAATTATTATAGTCGGTTGCACAGGAATGAAAGGAAGACGTGTAGAAAATTCATCTCAATCGGATGTACCGTTATCGAACGCATCCAATACATAAATCCCCACAAACACACAAACAAACATACACTCTGTTTTATAGATATAGATATAGATATATACATATATATATATATATGTCGACAAAAATAGTTCAGAGAGTAAATCAGTTACACTTAATTATTATTTATTATTATTTATTATTCTTTATCTCACCATAGTCAGATTACTAAAACGTTGTCCAATATCGGCCACTTAATAAAGATCAAACCCTGGGGGAATTCTCCAGCCCTAATATCGTTCTTGTTTATAGTGGAAGAAATATTAAGCCTAGCCAGGAAATCTTCTGAATAATTAATTGTTTTAATGAAGATAAGGAAGATGATTGCTAGACTTACAAGTCATAACTATGACAGATATCTTGTGGTGTTTCTTAGAGTGAATGGTTCAATCATGTAGATAGTGACGTCGTTGTTGTTACGTGTGAGTGAATCCATTCCCTTTAATTCATCCGATTAAATGTGATGTTAATTCATAAAGGAGAAAGACGACTTGTGTTGTTCATACATTTAATGGTTCAATCATGTATATCGTGATGTCCTAGTTGTGGTGTGTGATTTGATTTCATTCCATTTAATCCATCCGATAATATGTGATGTTAATTCATTGTGTGAATTGTGGTTCAGGTGTTTCGATGATTAATCATCGACCGTGTGTTGCCCGGGCCCATACAGGGGAGCAAAGAATAGTAACACTGTTGCCTACCAATCACGTCGTAAGAGGCGACTAAGGAGGATATGGTTCCGTCGCCCTGCTACTGAGTGAATGCATGGCGCGACACTGTGAAATATGAGTTTCCCGTGAAATGCTTTTACATCTGTCCGCGGTTGTTTGTAACGTGAACTGTATGTTCGGAACGATGGTGGCCGGCTGTTGCTGGATTGACTGGTTTGTCTTTTCGGCTCACGAGTGCATTTTTCAGGAGACTCCTGGGAGTCGCCGCTGGAGCTACGAAGTTCGTGCTTTGTGCGACGCTTTCGGCGGGTCGTCCTGCGGTAAGAGACCGAGCCATATGGGATAAAACCTGGGTCAATGAAGTTTTTTTGGTGACTGCCTTTTCCATCGATGATGAACTGTATTTTTCATGGAGGACTTTTGTGTTGGCATTCTGGCGGCGGCATTATGCACAGTGTACCTGTGCGGGCTGTTGGCTTGCCGATACTCCTGTCTTTTCCATTGTTCACATTGGGCAGTGAGGAGCATTTTGTGTGATATTCACTGGCACAGGAACGGAGCAATATGTAGACGACCCGTTGCCGTGAAGTTGGAACCACGACTAAGTAACTAAGTAACTAAGATGATTAATCATGACTTAGAATACATATGTTATTAGGACAGTAGTCTTTGACGTAGAGCATCTTAGTGGTTATTCATCAATCAATCATGTGCCATGCCGGAAACCGTGGGCGGTCATGACTCGCCATTTCACTCGATCACCAGCGTCGGGGATCAGCTCAGTGTTCCTGTCTAGTCCATGCCATGTGGCCAAGCCATCCAGGTATTTTCCTCTTGGTCTTCCTCTTGGTCTGTTCCCTTCGATCTTGCCAGTTGTCACCAAGTTCTCCAATCCATTTCTTTTCATAACATTTCCATAAAATTTAGACTGTCTACGTCTAATTTCTCTAATCAATTTACGATTTTCATTTGTCTCCTGTAGTACTTGGTCATTGATTTTTCTGTCTGTCCATGGTATTCTTTGCATGTTCCTCAGAAACCATAGCAGCCATCAGATGTTTTTCAGCTTGATTGCATATTGTCCAAGTTTCACATCCATACAAGAGAACAGGCTCTATGTATCCCCTCAACACTCTTTTTCTCGTTTCAGTTAACATCTTTTTATTGCTCAGAATGTTTTTCATCTTGCTAAAGGCTACTTTCACCATGGCAATTCTTGTTCTAACCTCTTCAAGGCATCTCCCATCAGATATTATGACTGTTCCGAGATAATTGTACCGATTCACTTGTTGAAGAATAGTCCCATTTATTTGTATATTACATTGTGGTACTTCGTTCCTCCTAGTGACGACCATAACCTGTGTCTTCTTACAATTTAATTCTAACTTCAGCTTGCTCACTGTGTACCACAACTGCGTCTAATAATTGTTGCAGATCTTGTGCATTGTCTGCAATCAATACTGTATCATTTGCATATCTAATGTTATTGATGTTTCGTCCTCCAATGCTGATTCCATTTATGTCTTCTACATTCCTGAAAATATTTTCACTGTAAGGGAAAAAAGATCTGGAGACATTACAATCCCTGCCTAATACCTCTCTTAATAGGTTTATATTATCCCACTTCATTATCAATCCTTATGGCAGCTTGTTGTTTCCAATATGTGTTTTTTTTAAATAAGTCTAATGTCTTTCCCATCAATTTGTAGATCTGCAAGCATATCTACCATGTTGACATGTCTAACTCTATCAAAAGCCTTTGTGTAGTCAATAAAGCAAAGGTGTATATCCTTGTTTACTTCTATAGCACGTTCAATATTATTCATATCATTCACGGTTATTCATAGTCGATTTAAATATAAGAAGAAGAAGGAACAGAATATCATTTGTGTGCTGTTTTTCATTAGATCTGTGTGATCTCAGTATAAGGAATCAAATATGCAAAGACAGACAGCGCATGCTATGTTACGTTTTCTGTATGAGACATGTAAGCCATTACAGGACATGGCCAAGAGTTAGATTTATAAGTTTGTTTTGAAGGATTGCTCACTCCTCACTGCCATTCGCAGAGCCTACACCCTGATCAACAGTAGCCGTAGTCACGACTGGTGACTAAACTACGCCCCACTCACACTGATACCGCCGAGTGCAGTGTCCATACCACTATCCAGACCGTCAGCACATTCCAGCTTACCATTCAGGAGGCCAAGGACCAGAAGTTAAGTGCAGATATCCCTTTTGCTACTTCACAGCATTCACAAAATTCTGTCCTATTGGCCAGTGATGCATTTCAATGGTTAGTATCTTTAACAGGAATTTTGCCATCGAACATAAGACGATTCACAAACATACATATACGACATTAAGTTAACCAGGGATCTGCGTATCCCTTATGTGTCCGTGAGTACTCCATAGGTCTCACGAAGTGTTTTTAGCATTAAATATTTTCTGTTGTACTTGTAAACGTAACAACCAGCTTTTATCATTATCCTAATTAGATCTAGTAGTATCATCAGATTGTGTGACGAGTGAAAGTATTGTGTCTATACATAATTATATAAATACCAATCTGTCTATCTCCTTTTCGTGAGAATGATTTAGATTTACGGTGGCCGGGGGCGCTCATTTTTTCATCCAGGCACGTTAGCAAGAATCAATTGGCATACTATCTTTCTTTAAGGAAGGTTGGTCGTCATAACTTTCCGCCTGGCAATGTTTAGAAGCAGTGATCCATTCTGGGACCTTGGAAATCATCCGTCTAGAATTGCGAGCCTTTTGATCGCTTATTCAGCCTTGGTTAGATTCTCTATTCGTAGAAGTCTATTTCGTATCTACTTTGGTCTATTTTCCATCCTAGTAGTATACGCAACGCTACACGTTGGCTGTTTTGTTGGTCGATTGGCTGATGAATTGTTTGGCTGGCTGTTTGGTTGATTCGCTCATTCGTTATTTGATTACTTGGTTGGTTTGCTTGTTGGTTGGTTGGTTGGTTGCCTAGTTGGTTGGTTGGTTGCTTGGTTTGGTGGTTGGTTGGTTGGTTGCCGGATTGGTTAGTTTGCTGGTTGGTTGGTTGGTTGCCTAGTTAGTTGGTTGCCTGGTTGGTTTGTTGATTTTCTTATTGGTTGGTTGTCTGGTTGGTTGGTGGTTGCCTGGTTAGTTATGTCATGATAAACACTATCTTTAGCAATCAGATGATAGAAATTGCAGAAAAACAGTCTGTGTTCACAGCTGCAAGTTGTTTATTTCTAGTCGGTGAGGTCAAAACAGTCGGGAGACCTTGAGAATTCTCCGACATCAAACGAATTGGCGGCTTGTTATTGAGACCCGAATTGGGAGAATGCAGGAAACCGGCTACTTTGTTTTGAATGTTGAATCAGGGGGAAAGACTCTTGTATTGGTGGGTGAAAGGCGAAAGCGGATTGTGTGCCCCTTGAGAGCACCTGTGTGGACATCAAAGAACGTCACGTGAACAATTCAAGGCTGTTTGACAAAAACATGATTTGTTTACAGCGAGTGTAACTCAGACAGTGGACTTAGGCGGACGTGCTTTGTCACTGCAGTTATGGATTTTAATAACATCTACCGTGTGCGGGATTAATTAGATTTAATTTTACACGTGCCTGTCATGGCAAAATGTAGATGTGATTTAGGAGAACTGCGGTGTTGTACAAGGTTCCCTCTGGTTGGGATGAAGAACACAGAAACATTGAAAATTCAGATCCCGGATATTTTTGGTGCAGGAAGATTGGTCAGCAACTTTCTCACTGGGCCTATGCTAGAAAAAGTTGATAAAACATTGCTCGGTGGAGCTGAATAGTATAAGTATCCTACATGATAAATATTGAGAACATTGGTGAGAATATTTCACACTACCTGTGGACAGCAACCAAGTAATGGGAGTTGGTTTTCTTACCATTCGTGAATAAACCAGTGGTGATGAATGTTCATTCCACTTATTACTAGAACAGTAGGGATTGATTTTCACACTACATGAAACCAAAACATTGGAGAGTGTTTGTCCCACTTAACAAGGAAATCAGAACATTAAGACTTTATCTGGGAAATTAAGAGATCTATCTGAGACTATGTACAAAGACTGTTTTAAGAGTGAAAACTTTAGAACATTTCGTTTGAAGGAAGAATGTCATGTTCATGGGACAGTGTTCCGCTTTTCACTGTGCAGAAATTGTGTGGTCTCAGTTTCTATAAACTATTAGGAACAGTTTTTTTAGGAACAAAATAGTATCAGTCCCAGATTGTGTATTTGAGTGGGGATCAGGCCTCGTGGTTATCAAAGCTCCTGGAGGTGGACAATGTCTGGCGGGAGAGACGCATCGTTTGGTGAGGTCCATTGTGCTGATTCTTGTGATGTCGTGTAATCCTTGCCATGATGAGTGGACTCTGATCCTGAGCTTTGTGGTCTGATTTCTACATTTACACTAGAATATACAACTCACATTTTCTTCGCATACACGTCTCACATACATTACACTTTTCTTTTAATAAATTAATTGGTATTAATTTTTAGAAGCAAGAGTTGTTGAGTATGTTGCGTTAGGGAAGAATGAGAGGGGGCATGATCAGGCAGTGATAGAGAGAGAGAAAGAGGTGTCCATGAATCGAAGGAGTGTGGTGGACGGAATCTAGTGGATTCTCCAGGATATTGATAAGGGGGTAAATATAATGTGGGTGTTGACTCCCCTCACTCCAGGGACGACACTTTAAACGAATTCACGACAAGTTAGCTGCCTGGTTGGTTTGTTGCCTGGCTCGTTGCCTGGTTAGTTAGTTGGTTTGTTGCCTGGTTGGCTGGTTGCCTGGTTGTTTGGTTGTTTGGTTCGCTAGTTGGTTGGTTGTCTGGTTGGTTGGTTGATTGGTTCGTTGCCTGGTTGGATGGTTGACTGGTTGGTTTGTCGTGTGGTTGCCTTGTTGGTTCGATGCCTGGTTGGTTGGTTGCCTGATTGGTTGGTTGCCTGGTTGGTTTGTTGCCTGGTTGGTTGCCTGGTTGGTTGGTTTCCTGGTTGGTTGGTTGGTTGGCTAGTTGATTGCTTGACTGGTTGGTTTGTTGGTTGGGTGGTTGTTTGCCTCGATTTGTTGGTTCTCTGGTTTGTTGGTTGGCTTGTTAGTTTGTTACCTGGTTGGGTGGTTGTCTGGTTGGATGGATGACTGGCTGGTTGCTTGGTTGGCTGTGTGGTTGGTAGGTTGGCTGGTTGGTGTTTGGCTGGATGGTTGCTTGATTGGCTGGCTGGTTGGCTGATTGGTTGATTGGTTGGTTGGTTGGCTGGTTGGTTGGCTTATTGCTTAGTTGGCTGGTTGGTTGGTTTGCTGATTGATTGATTGGTTGGGTTGCTGATTAGTTGGTTGGCTGTTTTTTTTTCGTTGGCTGGTTGATTGGTTGGCTGGTTGGTTGATTCGCTCATTTGTTCCTTGATTGGGATACAATTCAATGGATCTAATATAACTGGAAATTGAGATACTGTCAGATTGACATTGACGAAAGAAGGGGAAGACGACCTAAGCTTGATATAGAATATCTTTGATGAATTTCAGAGGTTTATAAGAAGAGATTACAGGACCAAGCAGGAATAGAGCATCCAGGCTACCAGACAGATGTTGTACGAAGTGAGCAATTCACAATGTCCAGACTCCGCAGAGGACACAACAGGCTGACATACCACTTGTGTAATAAACTAAAACTATGAGATGTTTAGAAATGTAACTGTGAGGTTGTTATAAAGGCAGCTAAACATTTACCTAAACATATGCAGAACCGAAAATTATGTTGGCCTTCACCCTCTCCACTTAAAACAAACTCTATGTAGATGACAACACATTCTTTCTTGGCATGTATTGACATTGACATCTGAAGGAACACGAAGACGGGCAAGAAGGAACTATGAATCTTCCCATGTTCATCATCACGTTTCCCAGTGTGTCCGCTAAAATGACCATCCACGATGTTCTTACACACGCCCTGTGAGCTGTTGACAAAGATGACGACTAGTACAAACATTCTATTCATTGTGAAACGCCCCTGTCCAGCTGGGACTGCTCATTCCCCTGGTATTTGTGTCCCCGGACAAAAACTCGACTTGTTTCCTGTGTATCGATTTCCTCGTCATGTTTACTCGGCTCCTGTAGCCAGAGATCTAGTTCTCCTGCCTCTCATATCTTGTATGGATGTAATATTTATGATCTGTTGTGATTATTGGGTTTAAGGCGATTTACGATATCATATTTTGTTCTTCAAGTGGCTGTTGGGTTTTAGCCGGGATTGAGTTATTGGGACAGTTACTATAGCAGCAAGTACATTCTGACACCAACAGTTAAATTAATACATCTATCTATCTATCTATCTATCTATATGTCTATCTATCTATCTATCTATCTATCTATCTATCTATCTATCTATCTATCTATCTATCTATCTTCATGCGTTCATGCGTATGTATATGTGTGAGAGAGTATGATTGAGAGAGTGTGTGTGTGAAGGATTGTGTGTGAGAGAGTGAGACAGTTCGAGAGTTGATGTGTTAGTGTGTGTGTGTGAGAGAGCGCGCGCATGCATGTGAGTGTGTGTATATAAAAGAATATAGAAAGAGAGAGAGAGAGAGAGAGAGAGAGAGAGAGAGAGAGAGAGAGAGCGAGAGAGAGAGCTGAGAAGATGCATGTCATGTAACACGCATGTTATGTAACACGCGAATACATATGTTTGTGTATTCTCATCTGTCATATTATCAGTTAAATACCATTTGATTTTATCATGTATAATATAAACTTATGTACATTACTGTAGTTTGAGTGAGAGAGTCAGTGAGTGTGAATGAGAGACAGAATGAGTGAGCGTGTGAGTGAATGTGTGTGTGTGTGTGTGTGTGTGTGTGTGTGTGTGTATGTGCGTGTGTGTGTGCCTTCTCTGTGTGTATCTCTGTGTGTGGGGAGCATCACTATGTTTACGTCACATACATTTTATGTACACATTTTTCTCCATGTTTAACATTTTTATGAGACTGCTCATGACAATTGTCAGTGTATGTGTGTGAGTAAAGTGTGGGAGTTTGTTCATACTAGTTTCAATGCTAACGTGAGACATTTTGTATGTGTCTAGATGTGAGGAGGTGTGAGTGTGTGTGGAGGATGTGTGTGAGTGTGGGGATATGTGTGGGTGGGAGATGTGTGGGTGGGGGTATGCGTTTGGATGGGTTGGGGTGTGTGGGTTTTTGTTGGTAGGGATATTTGTCGGTGTTGGTGGGATGTGTGGATGGATGTGTGGGGGTGAAAGTAGGGGTGTGGGAATGGGTGTGGGGGATGTGTGTATGGGTGGAGGATATGTGTATGGGACGGGTGTGGGGTGTGTGTGTTTATGTGGGTGGTGATGTGTGGGTGGTTTGAGGAAGTATGTGTCGGTGGCGGGGTTTTGTGGGTAGGGGATTGTGTTGGGTGGATTTGGGATGCAAGGGCGGGTGGGGAGAAGTGTATGGGTTTGAGATATGTGTGCGGTGTGTTGGTGGGGGATGTGTGCATGGTGTGTGGGTGGGGGTGTGGTGGTATGGGTGAGGATATGTGTGTGGGTGGGGGGTAGTGTGTGGTGTAGGAGATATGTGTGATGGGTGCGGGGAATGTGTTTATGGGTGGGGTGATTGGGGGAAGTATGTGGGGGTGTGTGGGTGGGAGATGTGTGCGTGGATGGGGAATGTGTGGGTGGGGTGTGTGAGTGGCTTAGGGATGTGTAGGTGGGTGAGGGATGTGTATGTGTCGGGGTGGGATGCGTGAGTGGGTGGAGGATGTGTGTGGGTAGGGGTATTGTGATCGAGAGATGTTTGGTTGGGGTGGGTGGGTGGGGTGTGTGGGTGCTTAGTGGAGGATGTGTGCGTGAGTGAGTGTGTGTTGGTGGACGGGTAGGGAATGCGTGTGTGGGTGGGGAGAGGTATGTGGTGTGTTGGTTAGGGATATTGTGTGGGTGAGGTATGTGTGTGTGGATGGGGGATTTTTGTGGTGTGTGGGTGGGGGTATGTGGGGTGGATGGGTAAGGGTATCTGTGTGGGTGTGGGTGGGAATATTGTGCAGTATGTGGGTGGGGGATATGTATGTGGTGTGTAGGTGGGGATGTGTGGTGGTATGTGGGTGTGGGATGTGTTGGTGAATGATATGTGTGTGTGTGGTGCGTGGGTTGGGAATATTGCGTGTTACGGGATGTATGTGATGTGCGTGTGGGGGATTGTGTAGTGGGGATTGGGTTAAGGCATGTATGGGTGGGTGGAGGTTGTATGTGTGGGTGGTGGGGTGTGTGTGTGTGAGTGGATTGGGGATGTATGGGTGGTTAGGGAGATGTGTGTGTATGTGTGGGGTGGGGGGAGATGTCAGTTGGTGGGGATGTGTGTGTATGGTTTGGGGATGTGTGAGTGGATGTGCGATGTGTGGGTTGGTGGTGGATTGTGTGCGTGGGTGGTGAATATGTGGTCAATGGAGATGTGGCTGGGGGATGGGTGGTTTGAGGAGGTGTGGATGGGGAGAGGATGTGTGGGTTAAGATGTGTATGTGGGTGGGATGTGTGGGTTGGTTGGGGAATGTTTGTGGGTGGCGAGTGTGTTTTGGTTGGGGGAACAGGTGAGGGGAGAGTGTGTGGGTGGGGGATGGGTCGGTTGGTGGGGTATGTATGTGTCCCTTGGTGTGCGTGTGTGTGGGTAGGTAGGGGTTGTGTGTGGGTGGGGTGATGTATGGGTAGGTGGGAGATGGGCCTCATAACATGGTAATTTGCCTTGTTTATGTTTACGACATTCATTTCACAATGTTTATTTTTCTTCCTATGTAAATGTATAATGCTCTTGATGAATGAAAGACGAGTGATTGGAAGGGGCCGAATGTAAGACGGGCCTGCGCGCCCAATTTGTATCTATCTATCTATCTATCTATCTATCTATCTATCTATCTATCTTACTCGTTTACTTATCTGAGTCATTTTCTTTCATGGCTCATGTTCTTACTTTGCGCTTTCTTTTATCTGTGTCATTTTCTTATCTTGTTCATTCCCTTATTTTACTTATTCACTTATCTGGCTCCCCCAAGTATCTTACTCCTCCACGTATCTGACTCATTCACGTATCTAACTCATTCACGTATCCATCCGACGTCCAGGTTTGGAGGCGCTAATCTGGCCCCATCGACCGCCTATCATCTGGTTTAGGCCAGGAAGTATTATTTACAATCCAGATAACCACGTTTCCCGACTTCAAAGGAAAGATTGCGCCTTTGATCTGTCGGAACGTGGGACAATATCTCTCTGTGTCCGGCTACTTGGCGGCGGGTGGAATTGAGGAGCTGGGCTGGTGGAGTTGAGGAGCTGGGCTGGTGGAGTTGAGGAGCTGGGCTAGTGGAGTTGAGGAGCTGGGCTGTAGTAGCTTGGTTGATGTAGATGATGCGCAGTGCTGTTGTGGAGTTGTAGAGTTCAAAATTCATCTGTCACTGCCTTGGAAACTTAGCAACAGCGAAGAAAAGTGTGTAGATAAAAGCGTATGTAGTGATAGAGTCTTTATTTGGTCTTTTAGTCATGTCTTAGTCAGCATAACGGTTCACGGAACTACCTGCTTTCAGTTAGCGCTAATTGTTGAGCGGTGCTCAGTAAACCCGACACCTCACAGTGTGCCACTGGCTTTGGAGCTCAACTAGGAAGGTAGAAGCCTTATCCTGGTGAAAGGAAATGCAACCTTAAGACTAAATGTCATAGCGGGGCAGACCAGGTCCTAAGCCTTGTTTGACGACTGGTCTAGGATCGAAGTTGTGATAGGCAGAAAGTTAGAACATTGCTTTCCTGATCTGGCAGCTTCCGCAGCTTGTCATGTTCCAGATGTATTGGTGCTACTTTTATCTGGCGTATACTAGGCAGGCCGAGAGAGGGATTATGCCGCATGGACTACTCGTGGTCTCTACAATTCATCCCAAACTTTGTGCTGTGGGGAGATATAAATTCATCTCATCTTACCAAACTATCTTCTGCCATGGCGGCAAGGTGCCAATGATATTTGGTCTTCACCGACGAGTAGATTACCAGTGAGGATGTGGTTTTGTAGAAGATTGATGAGGACACCGTAGACGGATTGAAAGAGCAATAAAGATATTCTGGAAGGTTTATATTCAGATATAGAACTGGTTATTCACATCAGAAAAAGGCAGTCCAAATTCTTTGGACATGCCATGGGAAGAGGAAAGTTGGAGTGTGTCGTCACAAAGAAATAACTGGGCGGGGAAGAGAGGTAGGAGTGTTAGTTTGCTGTGATGTTATTGTCTTAAATTAAGCTTACCGTCCAATCAACAACAATGCAGCAGATCAACGGGAACCGTAAATCAACCTCAACGGAAATGACTGCAGCAACGATGGTGTTCCACGTCACTTAAACTTTATTAATGGCAATCGGTCGAACAGAGTAAAACATTACTATTCCCATGTTAATGGGGGGGACGGTCAAAAATATAATAAATAATTATTTGTAAATATTCTATGTCAGCAGCCGATCTCGATCTCGAATGTAGTGTCGCTGTCGCCTAGTTCGGACAGGCAACAAATTTGTCAAATGACTAATTTGATTCCAGACTTTGCCGTCCAATATGTCAGTAGTAATTGTTCCTTGCACTGGTATATCTTTTCGGTGACGAATAAGTTCCTTTAGAATCCAGATCCCAGAGAGAAACGTGGGACAACATCTATATGACTGAAATAAGCCCCTGGATACTCAGAGTCCAGCTGAGAATGGCTCGTTTAAGTAGCTGGTCTTGGTATCCCCAAGGAGTGTAAAGGAGGTTAGATGCCCATGTTTAAATCTACAAACGGACTACTATGCAGGGAAAGCTATCCCCCTTGACAATACTCCATCTCTGTGGGTGTACTTAAATCCCTATCCAGTCACACACACACACACACACACACACACACACACACGCACGCACGCACGCATACACACATACATACACACACACAGAGACACACACATACATACATACACACAGAGACACACACATACGTATGCGCACTTGGAAAATAACAGAAATTTATGGGTTAAAATAAACTACAACTCTTTATTACTATCCCTATGAAAAACTGATTATTTTCAGGATGGTGATGATAAGTACTGTCATCTGACAATTACAACATACACGTGTATTAGGTAAATGAATAACCTGAGCGTAACTTCGTGTAGAATGTCTGGATCTGTCGTGTGGCGTCGGGAATGTAGGTGACATGAAGCCTAAATTCGAATAGGATTTCACCTAGGTCTAGTGAAAACACCTACGATCCAGTAGGATCATCCAGTCGGTTTTCTGTCCAATCCTGACGCTACCTGGTCGCTCCTGGTTTTTTGGGATCTTCAGCCTGGGGCTTTTGTTGAGAGCTTGAAATACATAATCAATAATGTGTAGTTTCTAAGTTCTACACCAATACAATCCTAGGAAATACATACAATTTATCACCCCATACACACACCCATAATGACAAGTCTGGCAGTGTCTCTCTTCCAGCTTTACTGCGTTCACTCTCCCCTTTCTCTCTCTGTATTTCTCTCCTGCTGTTGAGTCGATGAGGACATTTCCAGTAGTCGAACACACCTGTAGTTACATCTCCGGCTGTCCCTTTTACAGGTCCCGTCATGAGAAACGAAATTCCCTAAGCCCATATCACTTAATCTGACACCCGGTTCCTTGCAGCCGCGCCATAAAATGTTGTTTCAGCACATCAAATGGTCAGCGGTGTTATTACACGAGTGTCTGATCGCCGGGCTCACGTGCCGATGATCAGTATCTGTGTTCCGCCTCAGTGAGTTACGATGAACGTCCGTTCATTACGCTCTTGCTACGAACACCATATACCCGTTACATAGTTGGGTAATGTCTACACCCCTCCACATCTGCTTCAAACACAACCATGCTAGTAACAATCAATATTCACCATGGGATTAACATATTACACATAGATCCTGCTACGGCAATAGACAATCTGCCTATGCGCGCTGCTCATAACACTAACACATTCAATGTCTCAAACACATACTAAACATTATGCATAGAAAGATATTCTTACTTATGTAGTACGAATGCAATGTAGTAAGTTAATTATCTACAACACTTGATAAATTACTAGTTCTCGCTGACGTAACAACTATTGGACAGCCGAAATGAAGTTCGGCCCGAATCTGTCAGTACTTAGCTACTGTCGTGGTAAGAACCAAATCTAGTACGACTCTACATAAACACCACATGAGAAAATAAATGTTCTCAGTCAAGTAATATGAGCCAATGATAGTTCTCAATGAAATAACCAGAGTCGGTAATTCTAAAGACTGGTGAATAGTTACTACTAAATAACATTCAGAGGAAATTCTAGACAACATAAGAATCAGACTTATGAAAGATATACATATAAAAGTCGCTTTCTGGTTACCTGATCCAAGATATGCACATCTGATTTGAGACTTTCAAAGCCCAGTCTACTTATATGGGTTCTTTATTGCACTGATCTATTTGCCGCCTGTTCCTATCTTACTCTGATATAACAGAGTGACTGTTTTATACGAGTGATATCGAATGACTGTCATAGGACGACATGGTAAAGCTCGGACATAGAATTAAAATAGTACACAGATAAAATCAAACATAGTATGCGTTAGAAAATGGTAGAGAGAAATGCACTAAAAAGCATCAGATTCACGTAGAAGAAAGTTGAGAAGTATCCAGGTATAACGAGACGTTTTCAGAGGATAAATCGTATGATAGCTACAGTAGCAAACAGCAGAGAACGAACGAACGAACTTTATTTTAAAAGGGTAACAAATTGGGCTCTCAGGACCGTCTTACATTCGGCCCTTCCAATCATTCATCTTTCATTCATCAAATGTGCATGTTACATTTACATAGGGGGAAAACATTTTCAAATGGATTTTGTAAGCATAAACAATGCATATTGTAATGTTATGAGACACACCCCCATCAACCAACACATCCCACAGCCACCCGTACATCCCCCAGCCACCCACTCATCCCCCACCCACCACACCTCACCCACCCACCCACACATACTTCAACGCATTCACACAGACCCAGGCAAACGTACATACCACCACCCACGCACCGATCCCCCACCCACACACATCTCCCCACTCAAACACACATCCCGCAACCATCCCATAAAGCCGCAGGAAAGCCGCCTGAAAGCCAACTAGACAAGACGTGTTTCTGATAAGTAAAGAAAAATGATTTCATCTGGACTGTATATAATCTAGGAAATATGAGCATGAGGATGCAGAGACATAGACAAAGACAGATTTAATAAAGGATGTCTACAAGAGAACACGAGAAAATGTAGAGAGTAGAAAAGCGTGAAACAGAACCGTTAATTTTTTATATTGAACACAAGAACATCAACGAACATTTTTTATGACATGTCGAAAAGAATCAACCTATGAAAGAAATAAAGAAATAACAGCATAACCTGATATATCGGAAGTCTTCATACATGTCTGTGTTCAGGATTTCGTGAGGTTTTATCTTGTTGGATAATTTAACACGACATACAGTACAGCTTAACAATGGCTATAAATGCATTCGATACATTGGACGTTGGTGCGGTCTTCAAATATGGTTGCCCATAATGGTTGGCGACACTGTCATACACAGTGTTGCCATTTTGACGCTTTTCGCACTAAATTAAGTGCTTTTTCAAGTAATTTAATGCCAAAGATTGCATTTAGCGCGGCTGCGTGAATTTGGTGCTTCACAATTTAATTTTTTGTTTTTTAATTTTTATTTTATTTATTTTTTTATTTTTATTTTTTTTTTTTTTTTTTTTGGGGGGGGGGGGGGGGTGCTTTTTGGTGCTTTTTTTGGGGGGGTGGTTAAAGATTACTTTAAAAAATAATTTTGGAACACTAAAAAGCCGAATTTGAACTGAAGCGAGGGAGTAAAACAGTCTTAGTACATTATCGCGCAATATTCAAGTAATTTAACTCCCTTTAATACGAGTTAGATGAAGTGAGTGACTGCAACGCGCGGGCAATATGCAATGCGTTAAAAGATTGTTTAAACAAGAATGGACTTCAGTTGCAAAGACTAGTTGCACTCGGCACTGACAATGCATCTGTCATGACAGGGTAAACAATGGAGTATATACAAAATTAAAATCTGAAGTTCCTCGTCTGGTACTAGTTAGGTGTGTATGTCATTCCCTTCAGCTGGCAGTGTCACGGGCTGCAGCTGCTTGTCTGCCCAGGAACATTGAGTTCATGATTAGAGAAATATATAACTGCTTTTCTCACTCAAGTCTTGGTCAAGCAAAGTACAGGGAGCTTTTTGTTTCAATAAATGATGGACAACATCCGCTGAAGGTTGTTCAATTAAGCCAGACACGATGGATGTCCATTCAATCTGCAATTGTCAGAATATTGCAGCAGTGGGTCGAGCTCAGAACTCATTTTGATATAGCAAGACTCAACGAGATCTGTTATACAGCAGAACTTCTAAGTTTTATGTTTGGCAACAAGAAAAACTATGTGAATCTCATATTTCTCAAGCATATTCTCGGAGAAGTTCAAAGTGTGAATAGGAAATTCGAAGCAGATATACAGGATCCAACACAACTACTCAGCGATCTTGTCCAACTCACTTATTCTATCAGTTCAAAGATTGCTATTTCTGGGGAAAAATAACAGAAAGTGATGCTATTCAAGATTATTTAGATCCTAGTCCCAATCTAGGATATGAGTTTGAGAAAGAAATAGCAGGCTACCGGTTTCCTGATGAGAAATACATTCGTGGAAGGTGCATCCATTTTTAATAGAGATGTTGACACAGCTGCGTTTACGTTTGCCCGATAACGTTCGAGTGTTGCAGTCCATGTCATGTCTTAGTGGAAGTGAATGTCTACAGCCAATGAAGCTCTGTATATTGGATCTTGCTAAAATGTTTGTAGAAGATTGTCAAAGACTGAAATAGATAGGAGGGAAGACCACCCTGAATGAGTGGTCTACCTCAAGTAGAGTAGAGGTAACCCAGTGCCCCAACATGAGGGCAGGGTAGGTGTAGGAAGTAGATAGGGAGGGGAACTGTAAACAGTTCTCTCATGAGACACGGAAGTGTCAACCAGAGAGTAAGCACTCTGGTCACGGTATAATCACGCCAACGTGATAGACACGAAGAACTAGAATGGAACTCAAGAGTAGGCTACTACTCTAAGCGTGTTGAATAATGTAGCACGCAAAAGCCGAAGTGCGCCCGAGGTCCTTCCGCGTACTGTGTAATCAGCACGCGGAGAATCGGCAGACTGGGGACAGACTTCGTAGGGAACACATCGCTTAGCGTCGATGCGTATTTCTTTAGATGAGTAGATAGATTTAGCAGTAAGGCTAGGGACGACTAGTGATAGGAAATTCTGTGTATTCATGTGTGATGCATTAGAGACAGTTTTGTGCATTTATGTAATGTAAAGAGCCAGTGGCAATAAAATGTGTAATCAATTCCTCTCGTACGACTGACAAATCTTTTTGTGTGGTGCGAGAGATGTTTATCCCGTAATGCCTGTAGCATCGCTTGATGACAAAGATGCAGCTACTCTCACCGGCATCGATTTCCAGTGGAGAAAACTTCATCATATGCAGTGGACACAGACTTCTGACACACTTGGACTGTGGGCAGAAATAGCCTCATACAGGAATGCCACCGGTGAAAGTCCTTTCCAAGATCTTACAGATTTAGCTTTAACTGTGCTCATTTTACCTCATTCTAATGCGGACGTGGAGCGTATTTTCAGTCAGATGGGAGTTATAAAATCAAAATTGCGGAACAGAATGAGCATCAAGAGTTTGACAGCTGTTAGATATGGAATGAAAAGATATGGCAAATGCTGTCATGATTATAAACTACCAAAGGATATTCTACGAAAAATTGGATCGCAGGAGGCATATACGTGTTTCTTTCAATCATCCTCCTCATCCTCATCATCGCAGGAGCAAACACAGCAGGAAATAGCTACAGAAACTGAAGAGGAGTTGTCTGACTGGATTTTGGCAGATCTTTAATAACTTCATTCTAATATTCAGTGATAATAATAAATTATAATGTGCTACTTTATAACATTTTGAATGAATACTGCCACAGCTTGTTTTAGTGCTTTCCCAAAAACTATTATTGCAATTCAGTGCTCTTTTGGCTCGAGAGTAGTTATGATTGGGATTTGGCGGATGTGGAATAAACTTCATTGTAATATGAAGTGATAATAATAAATTATAATGTGCTACCATGTTAAATTTGCAATAAAATCCGTTGGTGTTTTATTTATTTTTTTTTGCTTTCCAAAAAACTTCGGTGCTTTTTGGTGCTTTTTTTGGGTCGATTTTGGTGCTTTTTCATCAAAAGGAGACAGCAACACTGGTCACACTGCGTTTATTTCTCCGAATCACGGGTTGTGGCACTTCACACTTCATTCAGACTGAATTATCCCTCGCGCTGGCGAGTTCTCCTGTCTGCGCGGTCGGCAGTACATATGATTCTGACACATCGCAGTTTATTTCACCTTCTGGCATGTCTTTATCAGCCCAACACTTGCCACACTGGATCGCTGGACACACCTGTTATCAGCGTGAAGGCCCCGGACAACTATTGTCTCCGCGAACATGTATGCCATTTCACGCGTTGTTGTCCCATCATGGGTAATGGAACCTCAGCCATGTTCTTGTATAGCGTTAAACTGGAGATTAGATGCTCGTGATAGGCTCGTTGTAAAATCTAGCCTGTAATCGCTTTGAGTGTTTGCCTTTTTTACTTACGCAGTGTTACATAATAAAGTTTCAAACATCGAGGGCAATTTTTTTCAGATTTGTAAATGCTGCTACTACCATTATTATTCTTCCCTTTTTTCTCCTTTATTTGTCCATCTTGATTGTAGATTGAGATTCATTCTGGGATGATAAACGCGCGTCCTGTGACAAGGTGGAACCAAGAGAGAATATGATGGACAGCCTGACATCATCACAGGGAGGGATATCAGTATCAAAGATGATTGGCAGTAGATAAGACAGAGGGCTGTGAACAGACATGATCACCAACGCTACGCAGCATGGACTATAAGAAGGATGTGTGAATACCATGACTACGGTGTATGGCAATAGGGTTATGTACAAGGTTCAGGAATAGCTCCGACTCAAGACGTTGTCTAACAGATAAAGTCAAGGTTGCTGAGGGAATGAGCTAGTCACACAACGGTATATAATTTAAGCCTAATTAAGATGTTTTTGTACGCTTACCAGCTTAATTAGGTTTAATATCGAGAGTCGGTTAATGAACTCTTTGGGATGCATCCACCCAGCGGGGATCAATACTGTTGTAGATGCCACTGTATAACTCTGCTGACTCCCCTCTATGTATTGACAGTCTGAGTCTGGAAGGTTACACTGCAAAGCTATTCGCCGTGGAGGTAGGCGCAAGAGGTATAATTTCCCACTCCGTGCATGACGTGCTAAATCTGTTAGGCATCAAAGGACAAGCAAGAACGTGGTTATAGAAACAACTAAGTGAGACAGCCTAAAAGGCCTGTGCTGGCTGAGGAACATAGAGTGGGACAGTAATATGGTTGAAGTTTATGCCTGTAACTGCAGGGCAAGTAACATCCGAACCAGTCTCTCAGCTAAGATCTAGAGATCTAGAACTTGTATTGTTTCTGTCTACTCTATAGCCTTCCCTCCGAGCGAGGGCAGTGCATCTGAGAACGAGACTGTTCAGTGGGGCAAGGCGCCACACGGTGCAGTCGCCAAAGACAGGTAAGTCTCGGCCGAAGTCCAACCTCCATGCCATGGGTGGTAGCCATCTTACGGGGACCGCACTCCGTGACAGAGACCAAGAGAGGGCTCGAGGAACGCAGAGGAAGAGCCGACTTCCCAGAGTGCGGTGCCATGAACGGGTTACGAAGAATGAACATGACAACGAAGACGACCGTCGGCATATTGCAAGCGTCGGCGCGGAGGCGACAGAGGCACTGGCGAGAGAAGAGAAAAGCTACCCACGGCCCCAAGTGCTAGGATTTGTGGTAGGCACAAAACACAGGGTGCACATGGCTCTCCTTCCTGATGGAGATTTGGCTTGGGAGCTGGCATTTCGCAGGTATAAAATACGGAATAACACAAGGACAACAACACAAGACCGAACTCTCGAACGGAAGGCAGGGGAAAGGCACCCGGAATCATGACCCCGGCGGGCCCGCCCCCAGAGATTGTCAAGAAGGTAAAGGACCAAAACATTCTGGGAAGGGGGACTACTTCTGACGATTAGAATACCCCTGTGGTGCATGCTCCAAGGCGAAGTTTTTACGGGTTCGAAACTCAGCAGTGCTGGCTTTTTCGAAAAAGGTATCGGAGCCGGTCGTTCAGAAAGCAATGGCAAACTACTGAACGTAAAATTTGCCCAGAAATCACGAACAGCGAAAATGCTGGGGTTGACTGCTACGTCCTGTGAAGGACATGCAACTTATTTTTTTTTTTTTTTATCACTCCTATCTAACTACACACCTCCGGCTTCACATTTTATTATTTGGCACAAGCTAACTTCTGCGCCGCCTTCCTAGAAACGGCGCATGTGCATTGGCCTAACAACATTTGATACGAATACTTTTCTCTGTTTACGTGTTAATTGTTAATTGCATGTTTTTCTTTACATCTGTGTGTGTTGTTCCCGATGAAGATCACCAAGCCTGAAACGTCGATTCGCTGCGTTGTGGTGTAATTTTTATTTCTACGTTGTTATTATTATCATTGTTATGTTTACAGTGTTATTTCTGTATGCTGAATTTGCGTCCGTTGTAAGGTATGTAAACTGTGTTTGTGTTCAGTATCCCTGACATTTTCGCAGGAGTCGTGTGTACCTATTTTCATGTTGTCTTGTTACATACTGCTGCAGCCGTTACCTCTCTGATCGCACAGGAGAGAGGCTGATGTCAGACAGACCTGACCAGTTGTAATACTTCATCCGGTGTCTGGTTAGTGGATGGATCAACGTAACCCACACTGGAGAGAGATTGATGTCAGACAGTTCTGGTTAGTTGTAACAGTTCATCCGGTGTCTAGTTAGTGGGTGGAGCTTGGTAGCCCACACTGGAGAGAGACTGATGTCAGACAGTCCTGGCTAGTCGTAATATGTCGTGTGTTGTCTAGGTGATGGAGCTTGGTAGTCCACACTGGAGAGAGACTGAAGTCACATATACCAAGCTAGTGATAATATATCGTATGTTGTCTGCTCGGTGGAGCATAGAAGTCCACCCTAGAAGAACACTAGACATCACATACATCGAGCTAGTGATAATACTTCATCAGTTGGCTCGTTACTGGAGCAGAGTAGTGCACATTGGACAGAGCTAGACTTCAGATGGACCAGGCTAATGATGATTCTTCAGAGGTTGAGTAATTGGTCGAGTATCTTAGTACACATATTCCTCCCTGGCTTTAGTCACATGTACCTGATTACATAGAATTTGGTGTGACTAATAATTAGTTAGTTAGTTAGTCGCGGTTCCAACATCACAGCAAAGGACCATCCGTTCCCGTGCCAGTGAATATCACATAAATGGTTCCTCACTGCCCTATGTTAAAAGTGGAAAATACAGGAGTCTCGACAAACAACGGCCCGCTCAGGCACATTGTGCGTAATGCCGCCGCCAGAATGTCACCACAAAAGTCCTCTACGAAACATACAGTTCATCCTTGATGGAATTGGCAGTCACTTTCCCAATCAGATGTTCACTTACAAAGTTTCGATGTTTCTAGATGTTGTTGTTCCGTTTCCAGATGTTTTAGCGAGCCACGCCATTTTTTCTCCGAAATGTAGTTCACGCAACAAAACAACCTCGAACAGATGTAAAGAAACATTTCAATGTACATAATGCCGTCGCCAGAATGCGTGTGTGGGATGTGGATTTTAATATATGAGAATATTTGCTTGTTTTATGTCTAGGTGATTTATTTTAGATTCTCTTTCACTTCTAGAATGCAAGGTGATCATGGAATTCTACCACAAACACAAGAGGAAAATATTTCACTCTTTTATGTAAATGTGTCTATGTGTACTTCGCCATTCCCACTAAACCACCCTATAAATTTAATATAGTGTTAGAGGATATTGATTGCTTACAACTGTGGCATAACGCTAACCACCATTATTCATTTACCAAAACATGCACGCAAAAGAGAGAATACAAATATAGCAATTGACAATTCAGACGCAAACTGAAACCCAACTTGGAAAAACGGACGCGAAAGTGAAACTAAACAGATCGACGGCTGACGTTAATTCTTGGAAATGTTACATTTCTCGGAATTATTTCATCAGCCAAAGCGCAAAGGATCATTCGTCAAAACCAGACACGTGACAACGCCTCCATTCAAATATTTCGTCAGAATATGTTAAGCCCGCACTACTTCTGGAAACTGCTTAGCGAGCAGTCGCACAAACTGATGTGACCGAAATTTTCAACTAGGGACGGCAGAATGTCTGGATCCCAGGTGAGCTTGTTAGTCCTTTGATTAAACTGATGACCAGATGTATCAGGGGCCAAGGAATGGTATTCAGTGTTTGTAATGTCAATTGAAATATATCATTATAAATTAAAACCTCTGAAGTGAAAAATGTTTGACTGTTCCATTCTGACGACGTGGTGCCAATTTCCGGGCAAACTGACAATCTAATACTCTTTTCGAATACTGCAATCTCTAATATTCTTAAAGATAGTTATTAACTTTAAGAAGTGCATAATAATACTACATTCTATTCTAGACAACTGTACGAAGTGATGATTCTAAAGCAATCTTGTGCATTTCAGCAGAAACACTGCTTAAATTGCTATCACTATCTACAGCTAAATGACAGTTCGTGTACTAGAACAAGTGCCTTGTTCTAAAACAGACTTATCTATGCCTATTTACAAATTAGAAAGCTGAAAGAGAAATAAATCTTTCCTTTCTGTTTCATCTATTGAATAAATAGGGTTTGATGGAATAAATATTTATATTTGTGTCACAATTTAATTAGATAAGGGCACACATGAACTGCATTACATGAGAAAGTTGTGCTTCGCGGAACTCCACCACCAGAAGTTAACTTAACTCATTACTCAACACAACTTAAAAACACAACCCCACACCACCCAACACTCAACACCACACCACCCAATACTCAACACCACACCACCCAACACTCAACACAACAACGCCAGATAATGGGAGAGGAGTTATTATACACAGAAGAAGAAGAAGAAGTTGGTTAATTGGGAAAACACAGAGAATTATTTATACACACTACAAACACAATTGAGTGATAGAAATGTTATAAATGTATGTCGTTTATTTACATGCATCTTGACACTTCCTCAATCTTGTCACTGTCTTACTGTACACGTTTCACTGACCCCAGGTCAAATGAGAACTTACATACAGCAGGAACCAGTTGATACAAGGCGTACACAGTGTGATAAACTCTGACCACCCCAAATTAACCCAACACTAGATTAGAGAAAAGAGGGGGGGGGGGGGGGCTAGTTCCTACTTCAGGAATTTAGATTTCTTCCGACCTACTTTTAGAATATTGTATTGGGAAGATTGTATATGTTTATGTGAATCTTACACAGTGAAATCTTGGTGGCAACCCAGTTGGCAACCCACAACCAGCTGGCAACCAACTGGCCAACCAACCAAACCAGATCCCAGAGAGAGAAAGAGATGACCCACACTTGAGATGGAAGAAGACTTGGTCATGGGCAGAACTGGAGTGGATCCATCAGTCGATGGACCCAGGTTTATCAAAATCTCCCATCACAAGGGTACCTTTGTTTCAGGAACACACAACACTCAGTTTCAGGAACAGATACATAAATGTTGATTTCACTATCACCACACTTAACATGTACAACATTCAATTGTTTACCATGTTTTTCACACTTGTTGACATCATGTATATTGATTGTCAGGGTCTTACAATCTAATGAATCTGGCTCGCTGGACCTAACATATGTGAGACATACACAAGTACAGAATGATTTGACGGGACACACGGTAACACTAAGTTTGATGGTTTTATTTACACTTCACATGCAACACAATCTAATTCGGCATGTGGCCATCACAAGGTGAATATCACAACCTATACATAATGCATCAATGCACTCACAAACTCAAACCCACAGCTATGCAGTCTTTCTATCTTCTCACAAGAGCTACGAGCAATCGACATTCAGGCACAGAAACACAAGAGCCGCTTTCATACACGTCAGTCTCGTCCGATCCCCTAGCCGTGTCTGCCGTTTCCCGCTCACAGTGCTTGCCCTGTGGATTCGAGCGCAGCGAGAATTGCATGCGTCACGCTTGTACTGACTTGAACGCTGACGGTCACTCTCTCTCGTCAGCGAAACCTGTGAATAGGGAACTAGTGTTCGCCTGGCGGGCGTAACGATGTCGCGGCATGTCAATGGGGGATTATGACACCCTCCCCGAGCCTCATTCATGAAAGATTCTATCTTTCATGTGTATTCTCTGTAAATTCAGGATCATTATTCTTAACCAAGTCAGAATCTTCCCATTGGTTGTCATATACCCTGGCATAGGTTCAATAGAAATACATAAGTATTGTAAATTATACCTATTAAGTCATATTGTATTCAAACTTCAACACTTGCCAAGTATCATCCTCTCGATGGATGATCACCTCTGTTGCAATTTTGACCCAGTCAGACCGGTAGCACCCGCAATCAATGCAACTACCTCGCAACCAACAAAAAAAACGTATAATATGTCCTTAGACATCAGGTTAGACCGTAAAACGTCTTAATATGAGACGAATTCAACTGTAGAGTTCCAACCAAACTTGGTAGGGAGCTCTCATGTTGGTCTACAACTTTGGCAATCTTCTCCTTGCCCAGCTGATGCAATCTTGGAGTGTCGACAATCTGGCAACACAATGGCTATTTTTATACATTACACATTACTATCTATTTCGATTTCCCGCCCTTTGGTGTAATCTGTGACACCAATTAAATGAAAGGGAAATAATTTAAACAGATGTTAAACATAATAAATTACAATTATTAATATATTTCTCAGCGTCATAGCTTGATACTTCTTTACAATAGCGAAAAAATTTCGCTACTGTGAATCAGTTAATCAAGATATGATTCTCATATTACACTAGTTTCAAAAATAGTAATACACAATTTGTGTATTTCAAATTCGTGTTTAACAAATATTTTACAAGCGTCATTAATTTTTAAGGTTTTGTTCATAGTCTGCTAGATTTTTGTTTAAATTTCTAACTTTCCGGAAGTACACACGAACAGCTGATGTAAGCACTAGTTTTTTTCACACACTTGTTCCGTAATGATGTTGGAATACTCGGAATGTAACGTTGTGCTATTCGCTGGTGTTTTCGATGTTTCGTTGGACTTCTGGATTACGATCTTATACAGTGGAGTAACTGTCCCAGTTTAGTCCACTCAATCGTTCAATTCACACGGGATAAAATGTTGCTGGATAACTCCAGTTTGCAGGTACCACGGATAACTTAAACTGTTCTTGTTCACTTGAGGTAAGTTACGACACTGGCATGTGGCACTGTTCTTAGTTTATCATATTTATAATTACTATTGTTCACTTTCTAACACATACTACGCACTTATACAACACAATTATCACCTTATTTTAGAAACACTAGTAATATTTACAGTGGGAAATGATTCCTATCACAATGATGTAGTTGACACTCACAGCTTTTCTGAAAAAACTTCATTAATGGCTGTGCTGGTCTGAGTGTTTTGACACACTGCACTCAGACATATGTGGCTATTGGGTATCATCGGGACAACGTGACAAAAGATCGGCCAGTGTGTTCAATCTGCCGGGAATGTGTCTCACTTCAAAGCTGTAGTCTTGGAGCAAAAGTGACCATCGAGCTATCATATGGTTCGTTGGCACTCCAGATGTAATAAATGGCAATGGGCTGTTGTCAGATTCTACTAAAAAATGCCTTTCAAGGAGGAATCTAGACAATCTCGTTATTGCAAACACTAACGTGAGGGCTTCCTTCTGTGGGGTCGACCAAGTGCGTTCTCTTGGTTTAAGTTTCCTGGATAGGTAATATACAGGATGCAAAATGCCGTCATGTTCCTGTAATAGTACCGCCCCAATCGCCACGGAGCTCGCATCTGTGCGCAATCTGAAAGGAATATGCAAATTTGGCAATTTGAGAATGGGATTCTTTAAACTATTCTCAGAAAAATAGGATAATACTTTTTGGAATGCAAATTTTAGGCATTCGTTGTTTACAATTTTGTTTGGGTGATCTTTTTTTAGTATGTTAGTAAAACTTTCAGTCAGTTCAGCAAAATCTGGTATGAACTGCCTGTAATAATTTAGAAGTTCTGACAACACTTCTGACTTGTTTCTTCGTAGTAGGAAGTGTTAGTTTTAGAATTTTTGACACGATATTGTCTCAATTGCACTCAGTTGTGTTCCTCACATGTATCTCCACTGGTAATTGGCTGGTGAAAATCATAATCCATAATCCAAGAATAGAATTATACACACGCACTTAATCCCCTCTATGGGGCTAGATTATTCGAATACTCTGTTGCAAGGAGGCTCGGTGGTCTTGTGAAATTGAGGCCTTGGTAGTCTTGGCACAAGGATCTTCCCTATATCACCATATCCGATGAAAAGTTGACAGCCATTCGGCGGCTCGGCTTCTGATATCCGAATCTCAATTACGTACATATGGATTTTTCACCCACCTTGCCACTAGTCTATAACCCATTCCACACTTGATGATGGCATTTAGGGTGACATAGGACCAGCAAAGAGTTAGTCGTTACTATCTAGTCCAGTGTATGAACATATATGGCTGAGAGTCATTCATTGGTAGCACCTGTGACTATGTCCGGAATTGATCTGCACATACATGGATCAGAAGATGAATAATTTTCCAGCACACAAATTGAGCGTTGCAGACAGTTCAATGCTTTTTCTGTTGTGTGAGTGTACACATTTACTCCACTAGCTTCATTCGGTGTCTTGCGTTGGTATTCAGGTGTAGAACTTGCTGTTAACAAGGTATATTTCTATTGGTCTTCAGGTCTATGACCTGATGTGGTTGATTTGTTGTCATGGTGTATTTCAGTGTATTCCAATTTGGTGTTTCAGTGTCTTGAACCTTATGTTGACTTTTGCTGATGTGTGACTTTTTCTTTCGAAGGAGGATACTTGTGAGTATCCTTTGAACTTGGGAGTCCAACAGACAGCTGAAGGGTTCTCACTGCTGTTAGTTTTATTACACGTAGTATAACTCCCATAGCTTTGTTGATCTCGATGATTGATGGTGCGTCAGGCGGTACCTCCCAGAAGTAGCACGGTTTATCCTTTGTGTATCGGTGTACTAGGTATATCCGTTTGTCTTGGTCGACATTCTGATAAGGAAGTCCATCAATCAATCAATCAATGTACATACATGGATCAGAAGATGAATAATTTTCCAGCACACAAATTGAGCGTTGCAGACAGTTCAATGCTTTTTCTGTTGTGTGAGTGTACACATTTACTCCACTAGCTTCATTCGGTGTCTTGCGTTGGTATTCAGGTGTAGAACTTGCTGTTAACAAGGTATATTTCTATTGGTCTTCAGGTCTATGACCTGATGTGGTTGATTTGTTGTCATGGTGTATTTCAGTGTATTCCAATTTGGTGTTTCAGTGTCTTGAACCTTATGTTGACTTTTGCTGATGTGTGACTTTTTCTTTCGAAGGAGGATACTTGTGAGTATCCTTTGAACTTGGGAGTCCAACAGACAGCTGAAGGGTTCTCACTGCTGTTAGTTTTATTACACGTAGTATAACTCCCATAGCTTTGTTGATCTCGATGATTGATGGTGCGTCAGGCGGTACCTCCCAGAAGTAGCACGGTTTATCCTTTGTGTATCGGTGTACTAGGTATATCCGTTTGTCTTGGTCGACATTCTGATAAGGAAGTCCATCCTGGATATCCTGACAGAAGTAGGAATATCAATCGCCGAGTGTCGATCATCTTCGAATGTGTCTCTCGCTGGCTATGGCAGCTAATAAGTGCAGCAGTCAACATTTAGTTGTTAGGTCCAGACGATGTTTAGGACAGGTTGCCATTTATCACTTCTTCCAGCTGATAACCCAGGATCCGGGTTTTAGTGATATAGTCCAAATCCCCCACTTGCTTCCCTTCTAGAACTGGAAACGCCAAAAGAATACAAACACGGGCATTAATACCTTGTGGTGTGATAACATTTTCACAGCACAAATACAAACAACACAAGGAGAAGGAGAAAGGAATGGGTTTCCAAGTTCCATGTCCCTCGTCGCTGTTGTTGAGTTATTCTAGCTCTTATTGTGAGTAAGGTATCTTCTCACTCTATGTTCTATTCTGATGTTGTTACTGGGACTATTTGATGGATCTGAGAGTTCCTAATTATCCAATCATCTTGATATCACACCGATCCGACTATGACAAGAATCTCTGAGGCAGGCCTTTTTCCCAGAACTCCTCATTTTCTTTCATTAGGTGTAATCCGTATTAGGCCACAGGCCATCCATACCAATCAACATTCTCTTCTTGTGATACTGACATACACAAGGTTTCTTAACTCATCATCATCACCATCATGTCTCCCACTGGGGTAACATTAACATGAATATTCCCAACGGCAAAAGTAAAGATCATGATAGTATATATATATATATATATATATATATATATATATATATATATATATATATATATATATATATATATATATATAACAGAGAAAAACAAACATGTACATTCCTCATATGTGAATAATAATAATCATCATAATAATAATCATCATAATAATAATGCAGGAGCCAATGTTTTGGATTTCCTCATTCGTAAATCCATATGACTAGAATAGATATTCTTCTTCCCCCACTGCTTACAGCAGCATGAGGTTAGTGAACGCCGTGATATAATTTATCAATTGCTGCTATTGTAAGAAAGTTTCTTATTTATTAGAAATAACTTATGCAGCATGATAAGTGTTCGGAAAATAATATTATTCCAGGTGCCTACCACCCTGATGCGGTGTGTCTGAAGGCATGTCCTGTCAGAACATTTGAATCTTTATATATCATGCGTTTTATTTCTTTATTCTTGAGATCATACTCATCAAACATGGCATTTTCTTAGCAATATTTAAGAAAGGATTACATGTCCATCACACATATTGTGTGGTTACTAATATGTTAACAAGAAGATAGTACCAAAATTTGGCACGATACCTCAAGTTACAGATTAGCAATTAGCAAACCGATTTCTCCAACAGGAGCGTATGTTCATAAGTTGAGTTATCAATATTTTGCCTCCGCATGGAGAGAAAGTTTCATGAAATGTCCTTAAGAGTGACTCTAGACTACATAGGATATTTACAGATTTATAGGCATTGGTAGTGATATGTTTTACAATGCATAGAAGTTATTTAAACATAGGAATTTGAAACTGTATAGAATCGGAGGATGACAGCGTGGTACAGCATGGCTGCTTATGAGAAAACAATCAATGAGCACTCTTTTACAAGAATCATTGATTTAACCTCTTAATAATTCTTATATTAACACAGTGGTATATGCACTTTATCAAAATACATGAATACATATTAATAACGTATATTCGACATACTAAATGCTGCGTAGAGTGATATATGTTGAGCATACTTTTTCTTCCCCCGCAGGGGGAAAGCTGACGTTTGTTCCCTTTGTGTTCTCTGACCAAAATGTCTACTGACCCTTTGTTTTAAAATCAACAATAAATATCTTAATTAAAATTAAAATACCTGGTCTGGCCAGGTACTTGAACAATCACCAGGCCCAGATTTTAAACTAAGGCCAAATAACTGATGACTCACACAGGTCAATTTAGCCCTGTTTTATTCCCCCAAAAGTAAGGTACCTAAACAGTAATTATTAAGGATTTGTATTTTTAAAGCGTCAATCATAGGAGGTTGGTAGAGACGTTTTAGTATATCACAGCCTGCACAAAAGTCCTCCCCGAAAACAGTTCATCATCGTTCCGTTTCTAGATGTTATCTAGCCAGCTACGCCATTATTATGGGGGGAAAAACATCGACCATGCAGTTCACGCCACAACACCTCGGACATATGTAAACAACACTTAAATGTACATAATGCCGTCTCCAGAATGCCAAAACAACAGTCCTCCACGAAAGCACAGTTCATCGTCAAAGGAAGCGGCAGTCAACCAGAAACCCAGCAGCCACACATTTCTGCATAAAGCGCAAAAACCGGTCAATTCTGGAACATAGCCAGCCGCCATTGCTCTGAACATGCAGTTCACGCTCCACAACCTCGGGCAGATTTAAAAATATTTAACACGAAATGCACAGCTCACAGCGTCGCGCCACGCACTCAACTCAGTAGCAGAGCGACGGAACCATAAACTACGTCTAATATGAGAAAATACGAATGCAACGGTAGCCACCAGCATGACCACCTAGGGGTCTTAACCGTTTCACTGCCTAACCTCCATGTTCGTGACCTGAAGAATCCGACTCATCATCATCTAGTGCCTTGTCGGCTGGCGTAGGCGATCATACTTCTACACAAATTGCCATCTCCAACAGTATTCCAATTCCTGTGTTGACCACCCTCCGTGCAATAACATAAGACTGTCAAGAGTTTTCTCACGCTGACACAACATGTTTCAGTCTTTGTCTTCTCATAATGCCAACAAATGGTGACTGCTTCTTTCTCAAAATGTCCAGATTGTTCATTTTGGCTGTCCAGTTAATTTTCAGCATTCTTCTATAAAACTATATCTTCAAAGCTTCCAGGGATTGTGCGTGTGTGTGTGTGCGCGCGTGTGTGTGTGAGTGCATGAGTGCGTGCGTGTGTGTGTGTGTGTGTGTGTGTGTGTGTGTGTGTGTGTGCTTGTTTACTAATTGTCCAGGATTCGCAGCCGTATGTTAAAACTGGTTCTATGTAACATGCAAGAACTCTTACTAACCTTCAAGGGTGACTTATTGCATACGTTACTACATTTTTACATTTGTATGTTGCCTTTTGTGTCCTCTTATCGTTACTTCTGTCAGTTTGCCTTGCATTCCGATGTTTCAGTTTCTTAAACCCATATTGTTGTTAAGACTGAGCCCATATCTTACTGCCCTGAGTAGCCTACATCAAGGACCCATCAGTGAACTGGTTGCACATTCCACCCGGCAATCCTGATCCTGCGATCCCGACTAGAGGAGAGAGTTCTCAGTCTGTAACACGAAACTAACTCACAACGTTTCTTCATGGGTGGAGGCGGGAGAGGAGAGGTGGTGGTGGGAGAGAGAGAGAGAGAGAGAGAGAGAGAGAGAGAGAGAGAGAGAGAGAGAGAGAGAGAGAGAGAGCTTTCCCAGTTTTCGCGTGAAACGAAAGACTTTTGGGGAAAATGTTTCTTATGGAAGCGGGAGTCTGATTGAGAGGTGGCGGGTGGGAGCCGGGGTATCTTGTGGGAAAGAGGAGTGTGGGGGTTGTGTTGTGTGGACAGATGTGTGGCTGGAGTGTGGGGGTTGTGTTGTGTGGACAGATGTGTGGCTAATGTTAAATGCTTGAGCATCAATTGGATATATTAATGTTGTTATTCACTGTCTGGAATCTACGTCATAGACTTATTGTTACGAATGGCATCTTTAACGTATAATTTCTACACAATGTGGTGAGTCAGTACCTTCCACACAGCGTGATGAGTTAGTACTTTCCACACAGTGTGTTGAGTCAGTACCTTCTACACAGTATTTTGAGTCAGTACCTTCCACCCATTGTGTTGTGTAAGTACCTTCAAGGTGATATGTTGAGTCTATACCTTCCAAACGATGTGTTGAGTCAGTACCTTCAACGTGATGTGTTGAGTCAGTACCTTCCACCCATTGTGATGAGTCAGTACCTTCCACACATTGTGTTGAGTCAGTACCTTCCACACATTGTGATGAGTTAGTGGAAACTAGAGGCCCAGAGAGGTGGAAAATCAACTTTAAATCAAATCAACTTTATTTTTATCAATTCAACTTTATGTGGAGATAGAAGAAGAGGAGGGGAGAGAGAGACAGTGTGAATGTGAGCGTGTGTGTGTGTGTGTGTGTGTGTGTGTCAATGTACAGAACATCTAATCTTAATATAAATAGAACCACTATGAGGAGATAAAAATAAAATGATCTGTCTATCTGTCTGTCTGGTTATCTTTCTGTCTGTCTGTATGTCTGTCTGTCTGTCTGTCTGTCTGTCTGTCTGTCTGTCTTTCTGTACGTACGTACGTACCTGTATGTATGTATGTATGTATGTCTGTCTGTCTGTCTTTCTGTACGTACGTACGTACCTGTATGTATGTATGTATGTATGTATGTATGTATGTATGTATGTATGTATGTATGTATGTATGTATGTATGTATGTATGTATGTATGTATGTATGTATGTATGTATGTATGTATGTATGTATGTATGTATGTATGTATGTATGTATGTATGTATGTATGTATGTATGTATGTATGTATGTATGTATGTATGTATGTATGTATGTATGTATGTATGTATGTATGTATGTATGTATGTATGTATGTATGTATGTATGTATGTATGTATGTATGTATGTATGTATGTATGTATGTATGTATGTATGTATGTATGTATGTATGTATGTATGTATGTATGTATGTATGTATGTATGTATGTATGTATGTATGTATGTATGTATGTATGTATGTATGTATGTATGTATGTATGTATGTATGTATGTATGTATGTATGTATGTATGTATGTATGTATGTATGTATGTATGTATGTATGTATGTATGTATGTATGTATGTATGTATGTATGTATGTATGTATGTATGTATGTATGTATGTATGTATGTATGTATGTATGTATGTATGTATGTATGTATGTATGTATGTATGTATGTATGTATGTATGTATGTATGTATGTATGTATGTATGTATGTATGTATGTATGTATGTATGTATGTATGTATGTATGTATGTATGTATGTATGTATGTATGTATGTATGTATGTATGTATGTATGTATGTATGTATGTATGTATGTATGTATGTATGTATGTATGTATGTATGTATGTATGTATGTATGTATGTATGTATGTATGTATGTATGTATGTATGTATGTATGTATGTATGTATGTATGTATGTATGTATGTATGTATGTATGTATGTATGTATGTATGTATGTATGTATGTATGTATGTATGTATGTATGTATGTATGTATGTATGTATGTATGTATGTATGTATGTATGTATGTATGTATGTATGTATGTATGTATGTATGTATGTATGTATGTATGTATGTATGTATGTATGTATGTATGTATGTATGTATGTATGTATGTATGTATGTATGTATGTATGTATGTATGTATGTATGTATGTATGTATGTATGTATGTATGTATGTATGTATGTATGTATGTATGTATGTATGTATGTATGTATGTATGTATGTATGTATGTATGTATGTATGTATGTATGTATGTATGTATGTATGTATGTATGTATGTATGTATGTATGTATGTATGTATGTATGTATGTATGTATGTATGTATGTATGTATGTATGTATGTATGTATGTATGTATGTATGTATGTATGTATGTATGTATGTATGTATGTATGTATGTATGTATGTATGTATGTATGTATGTATGTATGTATGTATGTATGTATGTATGTATGTATGTATGTATGTATGTATGTATGTATGTATGTATGTATGTATGTATGTATGTATGTATGTATGTATGTATGTATGTATGTATGTATGTATGTATGTACGTACGTACGTACGTACGTACGTACGTACGTACGTACGTACGTACGTACGTACGTACATTACATTGTATACTGTTTAAAAGCCAGATAATGGGAGAAGAGATAATAAAGAGACAGACAGACAGACAGACAGACAGACAGACAGAGAGACAGACAGACAGACAGACAGACAGGGAAGAGAGAGAGAGAGAGAGAGAGAGAGAGAGAGAGAGAGAGAGAGAGAGAGAGAGAGAGAGAGAGAGAACGAACGAACGAACGAACAGACTTTATTTTCAAAGGGTAACAAATTGGGCACGCAGGCCCGTCTTACATTCGGCCCTTCCAATCATTCATCTTTCTTTCATCAAGAGTGCATAGGAAAAAAACATTGTCACATGAATTTTGTAAACATAATCAACGCATATTACTATGTTATGAGACACATCCACCACCCACCCACACATCCCCCATTCACTCCAACTTCTCCACCCAACCAGACACACATACAATACATTCCCCCACCTATCCACCACATCCCTACACCTACACATCTCCCCACCCACACACACCTCTCACCCATCACACATCCCATCCACCCATACCCCAAGCACACATACATTCAATAACCCACACATCCCCACCTACACACATCTCCCCACCCACTCACATATCCTCTACCCGTCCCATTTCCCACCAACAATCACTCACCCAATATCCTCCTCCACCCACACACCTCCAACCACCCAACCAAACACACATTCCTCAGCCACACACATGTTTCCCCGTCAACTCACATATTCCACACCTACCCACCCACAAATTCCGCACTCACCCACATAATCTCCCATCTCCCCCAGCCCATTCACAGATCCCGAGCCCGCACCTACAAACATCCCCCACCATCTCCTAACCTGCACACACTCACCCACCCACATATCCTCTACCCACCCACACATCCTCTACCCACCCATCCCCCAACCAAACATCCCTTAACCACGCACCCTTACTCATATACAATCACCCACCCACACATCCTCTACCCAACCACACATCATCCACCCAACCACACATCCTTCATCCACCCATTCCCCCAGCCACACATCCCTTAACCACACACCCCTACCCATATACACACACATCCCCACCCACGCACAATCTCCTCACCCATACAAACATCCCTCACACACATCCCCACCCACCAACACATTCCCCATTCACAAACACACACCTCCCATCCACGCACACACAACCCATACATTCATCCTCTCACACATCCCTAGACACACGTACTTATCCCTCAACCACTAACACCCACACATCCCTTACCCACTCATCAACACATACATCTATCTACCCACCCACACTCACACATCCCAACCACCCATCTAAGCACACATCCCCCACCCTCACACACATCCTTCACCCACCCACAAATCCAACCACACCTTCACCCACCCACACAAACATCATTTAACCACACCCAGCTCCCCTCCCACACAATACCACACCCACACACATCCCAAAGACACATCCCTCACCCACACACACATCTATCCACACATCTCCTACCCATCCACACATCCCCCAACTACAATCGCCCTCACTACCCACACATACATCCTTCATTCAGCCACACACACCCCCACCCAGCCAGACATATCCCCCACCCACACACACATCTCCAAATCCATCACCCACATCCATCACGCACCCCTCCCCCAACCCACACACCCCCACACACATTCACCCACACATCTCTCACCCACACACACTCCCCACCCATCCACCCAAACATCCCACACTCATACACATCCCTCACCCACACACACATCCCCAAACCCACAACCACCCCCACCTGCACACATCTCCCACCCACCACATATCCCCACACCCACATCTCCCCACCCACACATATACCCCCACCCATCCCATAACCCACCATCAATCATCCACCAACATATCCTCCTCCACCCACTCACCCACAACCACCTACACAAACATCTCCCCATACACCCATACATCTCGCACGCACCCACACACAATCCCCCATTCACCCACACACAAATCCCCCACCCACCCACACAAACCCACCCCTCCCACCCACACATCCTGAGCCCACCCACACACATCACGAATCCACCCACACACACATCCCCCGATCCCACAACCTACTATTATGATCAAACTCCCACACTTTACACACACATACAGTGACGATTGTCGTGAGCATTGTCGCAAAATTGTAAAGAAAATGGAGAAAAATTGTACATATACATTTTGTAACTTAAAAATTAGTGATGCAATTCAACTCTATCTCTCTCTCTCTCTCTCTCTCTCTCTCTCTCTCTCTCTCTCTCTCTCTCTCTCTCTCTCTCTCTCTCTCACTCACTAACGCTCTCACTCACATTACAGTAATGTTATATTATACATGATAAAATCAAGTCTCATACATACAAAATGATAATGTGAAAGATGAAAATACACAACAAATATGGAATGGCATGTTACAGGACATGCGAGCACTGAATCTCTCTCTCTCTCTCTCTCTCTCTCTCTCTCTCTCTCTCTCTCTCTCTCTCTCTCTTACACAGGCACACACACATTCCCCACACACACACACATATCCCTCACATACACACCCATACATACATCCTCACATCTAGACAAATACTTGATGCCTCACATGATCACTGAAGCTAATAAGAACAAACTCCCACACTTTACACACAATTGAGACACAGACGATTGTCGTGAGAATTCTCGCAATTGCAAGAAGTGGAGAAAAAATTGTACATATACATTATGTAGCGTAAAAATTAGTGATGCAATTCAACTCTTTTTTTTCTCTCCCTCTCTCTCTCTCTCTCTCTCTCTCTCTCTCTCTCTCTCTCTCTCTCTCTCTCTCTCTCTCTCTCTCTCTCTTGCGCTCTCTTTACATACACACACTCTCACACTCATTCACTCTCTCTCTCTCTTACTTACACTCACTAACTCTCTCACTTGCTTTACAGTAATTTACATGAATTCATTTTATGCATGTTAAAATCAAGTGCATCAAAATGATAATATGAAAAAAATGAGAATACACAAAACATATGGATCAGCATGTTAGATGACATGCGTGCGCTCAACTCTCTCTCTCTCTCTCTCTCTCTCTCTCTCTCTCTCTCTCTCTCTCTCTCTTCTCTCTCACACACATGTACATACACACACCCACACACATCATACCCCCGCAATACACACACCTGCACACATCCATATACTTACTCCCACGTACTCACATAACACCCGAATATACACTCCCTCGCATACACTGCATGCATGCACACTTACACATACAAAGATATACAATACATACACGAGCACACACACACAGACTCATCCATACACACATACATACACGCACATGCATATAAACGCATGTAAACACATGAACGCACACTTTAACACACGTACAGACATACACACAGAGTCACACACAGATACACACATGTACACACATATACACCCATACACACATCCAGACATGCACACACATACATTACACTTTCTCATGCACTCTCTCATTCACCCACGCTCTCTCTTTTACACACTCACTCGCTCTCACACTCACTCATTCGTGCACATACACGCATACCCACAAATTCTCTCTCACTCACTCACGCTCCCTTACTCACTCATTTACTCGATGACTCTCTAACTCACACTCACTCACTAACTTTCACACTCTATCACACAGACAGGCAGACACACAACACACCCACTCTCTCAGATTCACTCATTCTCTAACTAAATCTCTCACACATATGTCCACACACTCACTCACTTTTACACTCACTCAGGCACACGCGCATGCATACTCTCTCACTCTCTCTATCATACTAATTCTTCCACTCACACTCTTTCTCACTCACTCTCTCACCCACTGTCTCGTTCACACACATACAGTGAAGAATGATAGTGGAAAAATGATACTAGTAGGTGACTTATGGAGGCATATAGTCGGTATGAAGTAAGTATTGAAAGAGTTTTCGGTTGAATGTGTAGGGACTCATTGGTGTTTTCAGTTCTGTTGGAAGGCTATTCCACAAGTGAGCACCAGAATATGCGAAACAAGTTTTGTATAAGTCCAATCTAGGCTTAGGAAGCTGTAATAAATTTAAGCGCTTACTGTTCATTGCATTAGATTGAATTAACGGTAGAAGATACTCTGGGGTATTTTCAGATATAATTTTATTCACTAATTTGGCTTTGTTAAAAAGGAAGCGCTTTTGAAGTGGTAGAAGTCTTAGATGGCTGTATAATTTATTACTTTCAACGTGCTTTATGCTAGAAACTAGACGTATAGCGCGGTTTTGAAGCGAACACAATCGTTTCATATTAGATTTAGGGCAGCCATCCCAGACTGTGGAACAATAATCGAGAGGTGATTGGATATAGGATGCATAGAATATTTTACGTGTGCTTTCATCCAAAAAGTGTTGAATTTTAGCAAGTTGGTAAACTTTTTGTGCTATTCTCTTGGTAAGGGCGTGAACATGAGGGCTCCAGTTTAAATGTCTGTCAATTAAAAGACCTAATGTTTTATGTTCATTTACATTAATTATAGGTAACGTGTCCACGTGGAGCTCGAGCGGTGTCCCAGTTATGGCTAGGGTCTGTAGTTTTTGTCTGGTCGTTATTAGCATGGATTTGGTTTTGTCGATGTTAATTAACATGCGATTTTCATTGCTCCATCTACTAAGGTTGTCAAGTTCGTTTTGTAAAGAGCTCTCTAAGTCACAAAGGCTCTCTTGACTTGTGTAAATAGTGCAGTCGTCCGCAAATAGATCACACGAAGTATTGAGGTATAAAGGAAGATCGTTAATATACACTGCAAAAAGCAGCGGACCTAGTATTGAGCCCTGAGGCACCCCAAAATTAAGTTGTGTGGGTCTTGATAGACAGTTATTGAAGGACACTACTTGTTGTCTGTCTGATAAAAATGACGTAATTAGGTCCACCATATTGGTGCCAGTCTTCATGTGTTTTAATTTTCTAATTAAAATATCATGATCTACCATATCAAAGGCCTTTTTAAAGTCTACAAATACTGCTCCACAAATGTTGCCATTGTTGATACAAAGATGCCAGTTATCGGTCATATTTGTAAGGGCACTATGGCAAGAATATTTAGGTCGAAACCCAGATTGACTGTCAATTATTAGATCGTTGTTAATTAAATGATGTAGTGTTATTTTATGCATGTGTTTTTCTAATGGCTTTGATAGCGACGATAGTAAGGAAATAGGTCTATAATTACCCAAGACGCTAATATCAGTTGAACCATTTTTAAGTAGAGGATACACTTTAGCAACTTTAAAGGCAGATGGAAAGTAGTTTTTGGATAGGCACTGGTTATATATGAACGTTAAGGACTCACTAATAATAGGTGCAGCACACCGAATAATTCTATTACTGATACCATTTAGGCCTTCTGAATTTGTTGCTTTGAGATTCGAGAGATATTTATATACTTCTGCAACAGACATCAAGGGAATCTTAGGGGGAATATTTCTAGAGCACTTCCCTTCACAGAATGATGACAGTGAACTTAAATTACATACTGAGTCTGGTATTGAGGACTTTAGATTCTCTATTTCTGATTGAAAGAAGTAACTGAAATCCTTGCATGTTATAGAGTTTGGTATTGCTGACTCTGAAGAGTGTTTCTTGTTGGTTAGCGAGTTAATAGCCTTCCATATATTTGTATTATTTGATTTATCTACAATCAAATTTTTGAAATGATCTTTCTTTATCCTACGAATTTCATATTTGACTTTATTTCTTAGTCTGCGGTAATTGATAAAATGTTTATTTTTGTGTGCTGTATCTCGTTCTCTCATGATTTCGAGAACTTCGCTAGTGACCCACGGGGACTTATGTTGATTCTTGACTCGAACTTCTTTGACTGGCACATGTTTATCAAATACATTGTAGACTGTCTTTGTCCAGTAAGCTAGTGCATCATCCAGATCAGGAAGTTGGTAAACATGTTCAAGGGCTGCATTTTTTAAGTCGTCTAAAAATAAATTTTGGTTGAGAGCTTTAAAGTTTCTAAATTTGATGCTTAAATGTTTATTTTTAGGAGTTTTGAACCCAATTTTCGACCATGTACAACATATTGGGTAATGGTCACTAACTGCACTAACAGGAACAGAACATTCGGTAATATTAACTGGACAAGTAACATATATATGATCAATTATAGTTGAGGAGGTGTCTGTAACTCTTGTGGGACGATTTATGAGAGAGAGATTTGAGAGAGAGAGAGAGAGAGAGAGAGAGAGAGAGAGAGAGAGAGAGAAGGAAGGAAGGGATAATGAGAGAGAGACCGAGAGGGGCAAAAAGAGGGGAGGGATAAGAGAGAGAGGGAAAGAGAGTGACAAGGAAGAGTTAATGAAAGAGAGACTGAGAGAGAGGTAAGAGATAGAGAGAGTGAGAAAGAGAGAGAGAAATACGAGATGCCAGAGGGGGAGAGATAATGAGGTAGAGAAAGAGAGAGAGAGAGAGAGAGAGAGAGAGAGAGAGAGAGAGAGAGAGAGAGAGAGAGAGAGAGAGAGAGAGAGCAAAATAGAGAGAGAGAGACGAGATTGAGAGAAAAAGCGAGAGAGATTGGAATGTAAAAACAAGACAAACAGTGCGAGCCTCCCAAAGCTAGCTTTCCCCGCCGTGTTGCTGGCTCGCTGAATCAACATTTCTCTGTCCTTGTTTCCCCATCAACAACCCAGACCCTGCTCTGCCTGGTTATTTGAGCGAGCTGTTTATGCCGCGAGCCATCCTTTGGGTGTCTACAATCTCCGAAGCTCACTTCCTGGAGGACACGATAAACGTGTTTCTGTCACTCTCCAGAAATCTCCATCTTAGGGCCAGGGTAATACTCTTTTCATAGCATCCCATTCATAGACGCTTCTAGAAAGTAAGTCATATTCAAATGAGCTGACATGCAACCGCGGGTAAGCTTAGCTGTCTGGGACAGGACAGCAATGTGGTCTCAGTCGGGGATCTTCACACTGTCTGGGACAGGACAGCGATGTGGTCTCAGTCGGGGATCTTCACACTGTCTGGGGCAGGACAGCGATGTGGTCTCAGTCGGGGATCTTCACACTGTCTGGGGCAGGACAGCGATGTGGTCTCAGTCGGGGATCTTCACACTGTCTGGGACAGGACAGCGATGTGGTCTCAGTCGGGGATCTTCACACTGTCTTCGACAGGACAGCGATGTGGTCTCAGTCGGGGATCTTCACACTGTCTGGGACAGGACAGCGATGTGGTCTCAGTCGGGGATCTTCAAACTGCCTGGACGGGCTGACCATTGGCTGTCCAACTGTGCGTGGGAGAGACACACAGAGAGAGAGAGAGAGAGAGAGAGAGAGAGAGAGCGAGAGAGAGAGAGAGAGACGACAGTGCCTATGTAGGGTAAAGTGTCTTGTCGACCATGTTTTGGTCATCTCTTCTACCACTAACAGTTACCTATCACATGTACACTTCTACCATCATTAGTCACCTGTCATATGTACATTTTACCACCATCAGTCACATGTACACGTTACCATCATCAGTCACCTGTCACATGTACACTTTACCATCATCAGTCACCTGCCATACTTCTACCATCATCAGTCACCTGTCACATGTACACTTTACCATCATCAGTCACCTGTCACATGTACACTTCTACCATCATCAGTCACCTGTCACATGTACACATCTACCATCATCAGTCACCTGTCACATGTACACTTTACCATCATCAGTCACCTGCCATACTTCTACCATCATCAGTCACCTGTCATATGTACACTTCTACCATCATCAGTCACCTGTCACATGTACACTTTACCATCATCAGTCACCTGTCACATGTACACTTTACCATCATCAGTCACCTGTCATACTTCTACCATCATCAGTCACCTGTCACATGTACACTTTACCATCATCAGTCACCTGTCACATGTACACTTCTACCATCATCATTCATCTGTCATATGTACACTTCTACCATCATCAGTCACCTGTCATATGTACACGTTACCACCATCAGTCACATGTACGCTTTACCATCAACAGTCACATGTACATTTGAACTATCTTCAGTCAGTTCGCATATTTTTCACTTCTTCAGACCTCAGACACTTCTCATAATATCCACATCTTCCATCCCCGGCTATTTCTTCTTATGTCCTCTTCAATCTTACTCTCAACTCATTTGAGTTTAACGGCCAGTACTTCAGTCACATTAGTGTGGTTGCAATGGGTACCAAGATGGGCCCTAGCTATGCATGCCTCTTCATGGGTCACCTTGAGCTCCAGATATGGCAACTATATAATGGCAGAGTCCCTGAACTATACAGACGGTACATTGATGATTGTGTTGGTGTCACCTGTATGCCATTAACGGATCTCGAAACATTCATAGACATCTTCTCCAACTGTCATCCTACTATCAAACTCACTTCCCATATTTCTTCGACGTCCGTCAACTTCTTAGACCTTACGGTTTCCATAGGGACCCATGGTCTCACCATCACTGTCTACTATAAACCGACTGACTTCATGCCTTTCTACTCTACACCTCTTCTCAACCTCCGTCCTGTAAAGACGCAATTCCTTATTCTCAACTTCTGCGTCTTTGACGACTATGCCAAGATGATGAGGATTTTCGCCACAGGGCCCAAGAGATGTTGGACTTCTTCAGACTCCGTGGCTATCCTGATCATGTCCTATCGTCAGCTTTCCGCCTTGCTCTACCTATTAGCCTCGCAGAGGCTCTCACTTCTGCGCTTTAACCACAAAACATTCGACCGGTACTCTCTCTTACTTACCATCCGCACAATATTACAGTCAAAAATATCCTCTTTCGACATCTGTCTATCCTTCAAGCTGATCCTACTACTAGGGCGATATTTTCAGAGAAACCACTAGTGGTCTACAGACGAGACCATAACCTCAAAGAAGTACTCGTCCACAATAGAGTACAGGTATCTCCACCTCCACCATCACAATTAGGTACGGAGGCTTGCCTAAGACCTCGTTGCAAGACCTGCCCATATGTAGTACACACCCCAATGGTGCCATTCCCTAAAAGCAGTTTACTTATCAAGGAAGAATTTTCCTGCAACAGTCGTAACATAATTTATGCCATCATATGCAATCGGTGTGATATGAAATATATTGGCGAGACTAGCCTCAAGCTAGCTGACTGATTCCGCCATCTGCTTGACATCCACACCAACGCCCCTAAGCCTGTCTCCACCCATTTCAACAGTGCTAACCACCAAGGCGCTTCCGATGTCCAGGTCACTGCCATCCAGTCTTGCTCCTCCGGTGCTCAACATCGCAAAAATATATAAAATCGGCTCATATTCTCTATGAGGTGCCTAACACCACACGGCCTCAACGCCTAACATAGTTTCATCTAATCGTAGTCATTTCCACTCCCCTCCCCACTCTCTTGCTTCCACATCCTCCCAGTTGTTACCCTCTTCCTGTCTCTAACTAGTTCTTGTCTCTACGAAAATTATCTTCTACCCTGTCTCTCGGGCAGATTCCGGGTGACCGAACCAGTAGTTACCTTTGGCATGTCGTATTACCACTCTTGGCACTCCTTTCGTACGCAGTATAGTCTGCACCCGTTATATATATATATATATATATATATATATATATATATATATATATATATATATATATATATATATATATATGTGTGTGTGTGTGTGTGTGTGTGTGTGTGTAGATATATATATATATATATTGTATATGTATAGATATCTCTCTCTAGCTCTCTCTCTCTCTCTCTCTCTCTGTCTCTCTCTCTCTCTCTCTCTCTCTCTCTCTCTCTCTCTCTCTCTCTCAAAATAATCTTGCTTTTCTGTGACTACCCATATCATGGGTATTACCGGCGGTTGGATATTATACAACCCCCATAACACAAGCATTGGGCGATTTGATCATAAAATACGTGGTATAACAATCAACCTTACTGACCCTATTTCATAGGAACAGTATGAGTGAAGCCTCGTATTTGTAGACCGACCTACTCCGCATACCTCATGTGGCATATCGCAGGAACTATACCAACCTTTCTCTCTCTCTCTCTCTCTCTCTCTCTCTCTCTCTCTCTCTCTCTCTCTCTCTCTCTCTCTCTCTCTCTCTTATCTTACGACAAATAGCCGAGAAACATTGGGAATATAAAAGAGATCTCCATAACATTTTTGTGGATTTTAAAAAGGCTTATGATAGTGTCCATAGGAATAGTCTAATCTATCTCAGGGCTCTCTGGAGAGTGAAGACGTGTTTTTTGTATCTCTTACTTCTCGGATTATTATTACTGCAAGCTGAATCACCTATCATGGATTTTTATATCAATATGCTCGTTGTGATTCTGAGGATGTGGTGAAATAGTTTTTAGATTAATACAAGTGTTTATTATCGCAAAAATGTGGGTTATATCTAATATTCATTTCGAGTGATAGTTGAACACTATTAAATTTCAACCAATCAAGTGCACGAGGCGTGTCAGATACAACCACGGGACCTCAAATTGCCCGCGGCACGGCTAGATAACAATGCGATTGCTGCGTTCTTCAAGTTTAGTTAGTCGTAATATTATGCAATAATGTCAGGGGAAGGAGAGTGCTCCGTATTGGAAGTGAATGGTGAAAGGACTCGCTCGGGTTTGCGATCGGCTGTCAATAAAACTTACACACTAAACAAAGAGAGGGCCGTGAAGAATAAGCTATCCAAGTGCATAAATCCCAACGGCCTAGTCGTCAAACACACCAACTCAGGACAGTGTGTTACTATTTCCTTCAACAACACACTCTATTATGAGGCATTCCGAACTTGCCTACTCAACTACTACAGGCTTGAACAAATTGAACACAGGCAAGATAAGCACGGGGCCCACGTTGAGGATCTGATTACGACGCCAGTGATTACGATACATTTGTAAAGCAGTAAAAATAAACTCATGACACAGGGCAGTAATGAAAACATTAATTCCTGGCTAAAAGTAGATTTTGTTGAACTTGAAAACTCGACACAGACATTCACCGAATCTACTCATACCATGAGTGTACATGACAACACCAACACGAGGCCTGCCAACCCACCAGCGCTCTTGGCTATTGAATACCCAATGGAGCGTATCCAAAACAACATAGAACCCAATGTTGACATTGTTGAAGAAGTACCTGCCTCAGATAACAATAGCATCTTAACTATCAATGGACATTCGTGCGACTGTAAACAGCGCATTGAGGAACTAGAACAATCACTAAAGGCGCTCATTGTCACTGTTTCAACCAACATTGAAGCAAACAACAAGATAAGCAGTGATTACAATGCTCTCAAGACAGAAGTCGCACTCCTGCGAGACGAAAATTTGCTGCTGAGAAATACAGTTCAAATCTTACAGAATGCGTCCTCTACAAACCAAACCGATGAAGCATGTAATTCTCAAGCAACCGCTTCATCCTTGGGAAATCTTGGGGAAGCTCAATCCCACCCAGAACAGATAATCACTATGAAAACAACTCAACGCGCAGAGGAAGATAAAAAAACAACAAACACCTCAATGTGCAGACGAAGATAAACAACAACAAGCAGTCTACCCCATTGACGTCAAAATAAGCAATAGGTTTGAAGTACTTCAAGAAAAGTCACCAGAAAAATTACAGTGCTTTAACATGCTGCAAACGGGCAAGACAAGCCAACAAGATACATCGGGAGAACCACATGGAGACATAAAGACTGCTGATAATCGGAAATAGATGAAACAACGGTCGAGACGTGCTGACAACCAACATGTACAGACAGCACAACCTGACTGTACACATATTATACTAAGCGATTCCTTAATGAAAGGTTTATACAGCGACAGGATGGCCACATCAGACAAAGACATTGTTTCAATAATCCCACTGCCTGGGGCTGGTGTAGACCGGCTAACAGACAAGATTAGCAGGTTGGCTGTAAATCATAGCGTCAGAAGGGCAAGCGTACATATTGGCATCACCGACACCATGAACAACCAACAAATCACAGGGTCTCAACTGCTGGCACTCTTGAACGGATTACGTCACACTTTTCCTAACTCGTCCATTTTCTTCTCCTCCATCATATCACCGAGTTATGGACACCAGCGCCGTCTAGCTGACATAAATAACAACATGTTGCAGACGTTCTGGTCTCAAAACAAGATACAATTCATCAACAATACAGCATCATTCACTTCACAGGCTGGTGCACCAAAAAAGAGTCTTTACAAGGATCAAATACATTTATCTACATTGGGCACCAGTTTTCTCGCCAAGAATTTAAAATATCCAGAACGGACATACCATACATCCAATACGGGATCGCGCCGGACACTTTTAGCTACTCCTGAAACTCAAGCCAGACGACATACTCCCGTCACATCAAGTACCAATGGGACAGAAGTGTGCAGACCACTCATAACCACTGCACCTGAAATCCAAGCCAGACGGGACACTACCACAACACCAAGTCCGTTAAATACGTCGTCTTTCACACAGGAGGGTAATAATTACGAAGATATGATTCCTATTCTCCCCAGAAAGGATCCGACTCTCAGCAACAACGACGTGCCAGCACAACCTCCTGTTAGCCACCAACCAGAGGCTCTAGTTGGTAGTCATTACATACCCATGAGACATTATCAGTACCCATTTAATTGTAATCCAGAATGGTTGCACCTCACACGGTATAGCCCAGCTACACTTCGTCAAGCACTTATAATGTCGCTATACCAACAACCAACACAACCTGGTACTACTAGCAACTTAGGACAAAGCTACACCGGATCTCGGTACAAGAAAGAGCCTCTCCTTAAACGTTTATCTGCATATTTGGTTATAACTTGATCTAGTAACGTATTAGGTTATAAGTTATTACAAACATTGACTGGTTTTGACTTTATATTAATTGATAGTACTTAGCTGTATAGCTTTTATAATAATTCTAATTGTGTTTTCATGGTGAGTGAGGGGGTCTTCACTGCTCTTCCTTACGGATCTGTGTACGTATTTTTATATATTTACAGAGATATTACTGTTTCTCTGTACTCTAGAGTGTGTTTTTGTAATAAGGGACGTAAGTTGTATTCACTTTGTGTGTGTGTGTTTTGCTTTTAAACTTGTGATTACGCATTGTTGAAATGTCTAATAAGTACGAACACTGGCTCAGGAATAATGGGCTCAGAATCGGGCATATAAACATATCCCATTTATTAGGGAAGCTGCCCGAACTATCACTTATACTTAATCAAAATTTTCACATGTTTGGCGTTAGCGAAAGTCGATTAAATGGCAACATCTCAGATGATGACATCGCTATCAGAGGTTTTAAAACCATTAGAAGAGATCCCTATCAGAAACAAGAGACGGGTATTGCAGTTTATATTTCCAACTCGCTTAACGCCCACCGCAGGCTAGACTTTGAAACCTGTGAGATTGAGTGTGTATGGATAGAGGTTAAACTTCAAAATTGCATACCGCTAGTAGTTGGCTATCTTTACCCAGTGCAGGAAATATCTGGTATGAAAAATTCACCACTATGATGGATGTAGTCTTTAGTAATGCTAGGGAAATAATATTGCTAGGTGACTTCAACATAGACGCTAACAAATCAAACAAAACATGGGAAAACATAATAGAGTCATATAATTTCCAACAGTTAGTCAAACAAGCCACTAGAATCACTAAATCATCTGCAACACTTATAGATCATATTTATACTACGTGTGCTGATAACATCACAGAATGTAGTGTACCTATCAATGCAATGAGCGATCACTATCCAGTATGTTGCACGTGGTCGAAAAGGGGCACCAAAACTCCCAAACACAAACATATAAGCATAAAATATAGAAATTACAAAAATTTCAATCGAGACGTCTTCTTACAAGATTTGGTCAACTCATCTCTAGATTATGTTTACCAGCTTCCTGACCCAGACGATGCTCTGGACCACTGGCTAAAGACCTTTCTAAGTATATTTGATAAACATGTTCCATTTAAGGAAGTTCGTGTTAAACATCACACAAAGCCCCCGTGGATCACACAGGAGGTAGTTGAACTTATGAGAGATCGCGACACGGCTCACAAAAATAGAGATCTAACTTTGTACCGTAGTCTGAGAAACAAAGTTCAATATGTTATTCGGAAGGAAAAGAAAAACTATTTTAAGAACATAGTAATAGATAAAACCAACACTAAAGATATATGGAAAGCAATTAATACCTTGACAAACAAACACAAATCATCACAATCATTACCATCAAATCAGGTTACATGTGATCAATTCAGTAGATACTTTCAGTCCGACATAAACCAACTGAAGGCTGCAATACCAGATGCGCCTCATGACATATCTTTATTATCATCATTCTGTGAGAACAAATGCTATGGACACATTTCCTCCAACATACCGCTAATGACGACAACTGAAGTATTTACTCATCTCCGTAATCTAAAAAACAATAACTCATCAGGACTAGATGGAATTAGTAGTCGGATCCTTCGCCATGCTGCACCGGCGATCTGCGAGTCACTAACTTTTATATATAATCAATGTCTAACCAGAGGTCACTTCCCATCAGCCTTTAAAATCGCTAAAGTGTATCCTCATTTAAAAGCTGGTCCTCTAGACGATCGTCTCATGAGTAATTATAGACCAATTTCCATATTATCCTCATTATCCAAACCGCTAGAAAAGCACATCCACAAAACAACACTAGATCACTTAGTTCGCCATAAACTGATAGTTGACAGTCAGTCAGGATTTCGGCCAAAATATTCTTGCCATACGGCACTAACAAACATGATAGAAAACTGGCATCAAAATATTAACAACAATACTCTATGTGGAGCGGTGTTTATAGACTTTAGGAAAGCATTCGATATGATAGATCATACTATTCTAATTAAAAAACTAGAAACAATGAAAGTAAGTTTTAATATAGTGACATTAATAAAATCATTTTTATTAGACAGAAAGCAAGTAGTATCACACAATAAAGTTTTATCTCAAACCATTACCGTTAATATTGGAGTACCTCAGGGGTCTATTCTTGGCCCTCTATTATTTGCCATTTATATAAATGATCTTCCATTAAATCTGTCGTCGTCCTGCGATCTGTTTGCTGATGACTGCACAGTATATACAAACGCTGTTGATTGTAATGTGCTAGAATTATCCTTGCAACAGGAAATAAATAGTGTAGTTAACTGGAGTCATGCAAACCGCATGCAAATTAACATTACTAAAACAAAGTCTATGTTAATAGGAACCAGGCAAACTCTTCAGCTGCACATTGGCAGCACGCCTGTAGAAAGTGTCACCGAGCACAAGACACTGGGTGTTATCATAGATCAAAATCTAACTTTTAACTCACATGTTCATGCTCTAGTTAAACAAATAGCCAAAAAAGTATACCAACTTGCCAAAATTAAAAATTTCCTTGACGAAAACACAAGAAAGATATTCTATACTTCTCATATACAAACACATATTGATTACTGCTCCACAGTCTGGGATGGATGCTCCAAATCAATAACAAAACGCCTATATTCACTCCAGAAAAGGGCAGTGCGTTTAATTAATGGTGAAAAGCTTACCGACAATTCTAACCTATATAAACGTCTCCGGTTACTGCCACTCCACAAGCGCCTGCTTTTTAATAAAACCAAACTAATTCACAAAATCCTATTTCAAAATGCTCCAAGCTACCTTTGGCCATTGTTTAAATATAACGCTAGACATAGCGAACGACTAAATATACTTCATGTCCCTAAACCTAGGATAGACTTATATAAAACAAGCTTAGCATACTCTGCCGCTCAGTTGTGGAACAATCTTCCACAAGAAATCAAAGACACCACCAATCATGATACATACATTCGCAACCTGTTTGAAAACTACCTTAGTACAGACTACATGCTCCCATAACAAACAACACAAAAAAGACAATAATAATAACTTATCTCAAACGACAACTAGCCAAAAAACATTCCCTTATGTATGGCACGTTACACCCTCCTTAGGTATTTATAATGCCCATGTTATTGATTATTTTTCATGCGTTTTAATGTTCTTTTGTTGAATGAAAGAATGTATGAGAGGAAATAGAGAAGAAGGGCAGAATGTCAGACGGGCCTGCGTGCCCAATTCTTAACCCTTTTAAAATAAAGACTTATTATTATTATTATTATTATCTCTCTCTCTCTCTCTCTCTCTCTCTCTCTCTCCCTCTCTCTCTCTCTCTCTCTCTCTCTCTCTCTCTCTCTCTCAAAGATTGCTTATCTGCGCCTACCCATATCATGTGTCCCCATACCCCATGTGGCATAATTTAGTTACTATACCAACCTCTCTCTCTCTCTCTCTCTTTCTCTCTCTCTCTTCTCATTTACATCTTGCACATATCTATGTGCATTATTGTATGAATGTCTATTGAGTGGTGTAGATGTATGTATGTGCGCTCACACATATCAGTCCACCCAGACTTGAGGACTCGTGTCACAATAACGTAAAGAAGTACATAATGTGAGTTTGGTTAGTATCACCATCATACTTGGGTGCACACTCCATTGCTCTTCAATATTCGTCCACTAGGGCCAACCCATTCACTGGCACCCACTCATGCTTTGTAAGTACATCCAATGGGATTCCTCAGATACCATTCTTAGACAACTATCACAGGTTGCAGTACTACCTTCCTCGCCGCCCCCCCCCCCTCTCCACCCCTTCTTTCAATGTACCACTTCCACTCCAGTACCTGGATGCTCACTGAACCGTTTTTCTCTTCATTGCTTTCATTTTTTCATCTTTTTATTCTTCTCGTCCTGTCGTCACGTTTTAATGCAGTCACAGGAGATCTCCTTGACTATATGTTGTGTTTTGTGAATGTGTTTATTTGCTGATGAAGGCTAATTGCCGCATAGTCCTGTATGTATCGTAATTCTGTTATGTAAAGCTGCGCTATTTTGTGTCATTTTATATTGTTTCAGTCCGCAGATATGTTTCATATTGTCAATTCTCATCTTGCCCGTTTCTCCCATCGTAAACCAACTCACAAGTTGTCCACTTCTCGCACTTTCGGTCATCTCTCATACTGTCCACTTCTCGCAACCTCAGCTACTTCACACCGTGTCCACTTTTCTCATCTGCATCCACCTGACGTATTCATAGTTTATAACCAGTATAAAAAAATTTTTGCATATCCTTTACAGGACATCGCTGTTAACATCAGCATCTTTCAGCTGATTGTTGATTTCTTGGCAAGATTACGCTCAGTAGTTTGCCATTGCTTTCTGAGCGACCGGCTCACATACCCCGTAAGTTACCGATTCTCGCCGTCGTCACGTTACTCACGAGAGTATAAGGGATTACGGAGAAAGTCGCTAACACCTAGGCCAGGGAGACCGGCTACAACCAGTATAGGTGTGTCGAACTCCTCGCGCCTCACAAGAAAGATAGAATCCTTATCTTAACCAATTAATGACAGGATGCTATGTGATTGCGAAATGAAAACACATTTCATTAAATGGAAACAGATAAATGGTCTAGCGTAAGAAACACTTGCGTTCTTTCTGTATCTGGTGGCTATAAAAAGAAGAAGAAACATGAAAGGCAGCTGAAATATATTAAGTGGAATAAAAGTTATTACCGAATACGAGATATTCTTCTCATGTTCAGTCTCCCCAAAATGTTCAAGTGTCAGATAGTCTCCCCATGTTCATTCTCCCACAATGTTCAAGTGTCAGATAGACTCACCATGTTCAGTCTCCCTATAATGTTCAAGTGACAGATAATCTCCCCATGTTCAGTCTCACTATGTTCAAATGACAGGTAGTCTCCCCATGTTGTCTCCCAATGTTCAAATGTCAGATAATCTCACCGTGTTCAGTCTCTCTATATTCAAGTGTCAGATAGTCTCTCTATATTCAAGTGTCACATAGTCTTCTCACGTTCAGTCTCCCTATGTTTGAGTGTCACATAGTCTCCTCATGTTCAGCCTCCCTATATTCAAGTGTCACATAGTCTCCTCATGTTGAGTCTCCCTATGTTTGAGTGTTACATAGTCTCCTCATGTTTAGTCTCCCTATATTCAAGTGTCAGATAGTCTCTCTATATTCAAGTGTCACATAGTCTCCTCATGTTCAGTCTCTCTATATTCAAGTGTCAGATAGTCTCCCTATATTCAAGTGTCACATAGTCTCCTCATGTTCAGTCTCCCTATATTCAAGTGTCAGATAGTCTCCCTATATTCAAGTGTCAGATAGTCTCTCTATATTCAAGTGTCAGATAGTCTCCCTATATTCAAGTGTCACATAGTCTCCTCATGTTCAGTCTCCCTATATTCAAGTGTCAGATAGTCTCCCTATATTCAAGTGTCAGATAGTCTCTCTATATTCAAGTGTCACATAGTCTCCTCATGTTCAGTCTCCCTATGTTTGAGTGTCGCATAGTCTCCTCATGTTCAGTCTCCCTATGTTTGAGTGTCACATAGTCTCCTCATGTTCAGTCTCCCTATGTTTGAGTGTCACATAGTCTCCTCATGTTCAGTCTCCCTATGTTTGGGTGTCACAAAGTCTCCTCATGTTCAGTCTCCCTATATTCAAGTGTCAGATAGTCTCCTCCTGTTCAGTCTCCCTATATTCAAGTGTCAGATAGTCTCCCTATATTCAAGTGTTAGATAGTCTCCATATATTCAAGTGTCACATATTCTCCTCATGTTCAGTCTCCCTATATTCAAGTGTCAGATAGTCTCTCTATATTCAAGTGTCACATAGTCTCCTCATGTTCAGCCTCCCTATATTCAAGTGTCACATAGTCTCCTCATGTTCAGTCTCTCTATATTCAAGTGTCAGATAGTCTCCTCATGTTCAGCCTCCCTATATTCAAGTGTCACATAGTCTCCTCATGTTCAGTCTCCCTATGTTTGAGTGTCGCATAGTCTCCTCATGTTCAGTCTCCCTATGTTTGAGTGTCACATAGTCTCCTCATGTTCAGTCTCTCTATATTCAAGTGTCAGATAGTCTCCTCATGTTCAGTCTCTCTATATTCAAGTGTCACATAGTCTCCTCATGTTCAGCCTCCCTATATTCAAGTGTCACATAGTCTCCTCATGTTCAGTCTCCCTATGTTTGAGTGTCGCATAGTCTCCTCATGTTCAGTCTCCCTATGTTTGAGTGTCACATAGTCTCCTCATGTTCAGTCTCCCTATGTTTGGGTGTCACAAAGTCTCCTCATGTTCAGTCTCCCTATATTCAAGTGTCAGATAGTCTCCTCCTGTTCAGTCTCCCTATATTCAAGTGTCAGATAGTCTCCCTATATTCAAGTGTTAGATAGTCTCCATATATTCAAGTGTCACATATTCTCCTCATGTTCAGTCTCCCTATATTCAAGTGTCAGATAGTCTCTCTATATTCAAGTGTCACATAGTCTCCTCATGTTCAGCCTCCCTATATTCAAGTGTCACATAGTCTCCTCATGTTCAGTCTCCCTATATTCAAGTGTCAGATAGTCTCTCTATATTCAAGTGTCACATAGTCTTCTCACGTTCAGTCTCCCTATGTTTGAGTGTCACATAGTCTCCTCATGTTCAGCCTCCCTATATTCAAGTGTCACATAGTCTCCTCATGTTGAGTCTCCCTATGTTTGAGTGTTACATAGTCTCCTCATGTTTAGTCTCCCTATATTCAAGTGTCAGATAGTCTCTCTATATTCAAGTGTCACATAGTCTCCTCATGTTCAGTCTCTCTATATTCAAGTGTCAGATAGTCTCCCTATATTCAAGTGTCACATAGTCTCCTCATGTTCAGTCTCCCTATATTCAAGTGTCAGATAGTCTCCCTATATTCAAGTGTCAGATAGTCTCTCTATATTCAAGTGTCAGATAGTCTCCCTATATTCAAGTATCACATAGTCTCCTCATGTTCAGTCTCCCTATATTCAAGTGTCACATAGTCTCTCTATATACAAGTGTCACATAGTCTCCTCATGTTCAGTCTCTCTATATTCAAGTGTCAGATAGTCTCCCTATATTCAAATGTCAGATAGTCTCCTCATGTTCAGTCTCCCTATATTCAAGTGTCAGATAGTCTCCCTATATTCAAGTGTCAGATAGTCTCCCTATATTCAAGTGTCAGATAGTCTCTCTATATTCAAGTGTCACATAGTCTCCTCATGTTCAGTCTCCCTATGTTTGAGTGTCGCATAGTCTCCTCATGTTCAGTCTCCCTATGTTTGAGTGTCACATAGTCTCCTCATGTTCAGTCTCCCTATATTCAAGTGTCAGATAGTCTCCTCCTGTTCAGTCTCCCTATATTCAAGTGTCAGATAGTCTCCCTATATTCAAGTGTTAGATAGTCTCCATATATTCAAGTGTCACATATTCTCCTCATGTTCGGTCTCCCTATATTCAAGTGTCAGATAGTCTCTCTATATTCAAGTGTCACATAGTCTCCTCATGTTCAGCCTCCCTATATTCAAGTGTCACATAGTCTCCTCATGTTCAGTCTCTCTATATTCAAGTGTCAGATAGTCTCTCTATATTCAAGTGTCACATAGTCTTCTCACGTTCAGTCTCCCTATGTTTGAGTGTCACATAGTCTCCTCATGTTCAGTCTCCCTATATTCAAGTGTCAGATAGTCTCCCTATATTCAAGTGTTAGATAGTCTCCCTATATTCAAGTGTCAGATAGTCTCTCTATATTCAAGTGTCACATAGTCTTCTCATGTTCAGTCTCCCTATGTTTGAGTGTCGCATAGTCTCCTCATGTTCAGTCTCCCTATGTTTGAGTGTCACATAGTCTCCTCATGTTCAGTCTCCCTATGTTTGGGTGTCACAAAGTCTCCTCATGTTCAGTCTCCCTATATTCAAGTGTCAGATAGTCTCTCTATATTCAAGTGTCAGATAGTCTCCCTATATTCAAGTATCACATAGTCTCCTCATGTTCAGTCTCCCTATATTCAAGTGTCACATAGTCTCTCTATATACAAGTGTCACATAGTCTCCTCATGTTCAGTCTCTCTATATTCAAGTGTCAGATAGTCTCCCTATATTCAAATGTCAGATAGTCTCCTCATGTTCAGTCTCCCTATATTCAAGTGTCAGATAGTCTCCCTATATTCAAGTGTCAGATAGTCTCTCTATATTCAAGTGTCAGATAGTCTCTCTATATTCAAGTGTCACATAGTCTCCTCATGTTCAGTCTCCCTATGTTTGAGTGTCGCATAGTCTCCTCATGTTCAGTCTCCCTATGTTTGAGTGTCACATAGTCTCCTCATGTTCAGTCTCCCTATGTTTGGGTGTCACAAAGTCTCCTCATGTTCAGTCTCCCTATATTCAAGTGTCAGATAGTCTCCTCCTGTTCAGTCTCCCTATATTCAAGTGTCAGATAGTCTCCCTATATTCAAGTGTTAGATAGTCTCCATATATTCAAGTGTCACATATTCTCCTCATGTTCAGTCTCCCTATATTCAAGTGTCAGATAGTCTCTCTATATTCAAGTGTTGAATAGTCTCCTCATGTTCAGCCTCCCTATATTCAAGTGTCACATAGTCTCCTCATGTTCAGTCTCTCTATATTCAAGTGTCAGATAGTCTCTCTATATTCAAGTGTCACATAGTCTTCTCACATTCAGTCTCCCTATGTTTGAGTGTCACATAGTCTCCTCATGTTCAGCCTCCCTATATTCAAGTGTCACATAGTCTCCTCATGTTGAGTCTCCCTATGTTTGAGTGTTCATAGTCTCCTCATGTTTAGTCTCCCTATATTCAAGTGTCAGATAGTCTCTCTATATTCAAGTGTCACATAGTCTCCTCATGTTCAGTCTCTCTATATTCAAGTGTCAGATATTCTCCCTATATTCAAGTGTCACATAGTCTCCTCATGTTCAGTCTCCCTATATTCAAGTGTCAGATAGTCTCCCTATATTCAAGTGTCAGATAGTCTCTCTATATTCAAGTGTCAGATAGTCTCCCTATATTCAAGTATCACATAGTCTCCTCATGTTCAGTCTCCCTATATTCAAGTGGCACATAGTCTCTCTATATACAAGTGTCACATAGTCTCCTCATGTTCAGTCTCTCTATATTCAAGTGTCAGATAGTCTCCATATATTCAAGTGTCACATATTCTCCTCATGTTCAGTCTCCCTATATTCAAGTGTCAGATAGTCTCTCTATATTCAAGTGTTGAATAGTCTCCTCATGTTCAGCCTCCCTATATTCAAGTGTCACATAGTCTCCTCATGTTCAGTCTCTCTATATTCAAGTGTCAGATAGTCTCTCTATATTCAAGTGTCACATAGTCTTCTCACATTCAGTCTCCCTATGTTTGAGTGTCACATAGTCTCCTCATGTTCAGCCTCCCTATATTCAAGTGTCACATAGTCTCCTCATGTTGAGTCTCCCTATGTTTGAGTGTTCATAGTCTCCTCATGTTTAGTCTCCCTATATTCAAGTGTCAGATAGTCTCTCTATATTCAAGTGTCACATAGTCTCCTCATGTTCAGTCTCTCTATATTCAAGTGTCAGATATTCTCCCTATATTCAAGTGTCACATAGTCTCCTCATGTTCAGTCTCCCTATATTCAAGTGTCAGATAGTCTCCCTATATTCAAGTGTCAGATAGTCTCTCTATATTCAAGTGTCAGATAGTCTCCCTATATTCAAGTATCACATAGTCTCCTCATGTTCAGTCTCCCTATATTCAAGTGGCACATAGTCTCTCTATATACAAGTGTCACATAGTCTCCTCATGTTCAGTCTCTCTATATTCAAGTGTCAGATAGTCTCCCTATATTCAAATGTCAGATAGTCTCCTCATGTTCAGTCTCCCTATATTCAAGTGTCAGATAGTCTCCCTATATTCAAGTGTCAGATAGTCTCCCTATATTCAAGTGTCAGATAGTCTCTCTATATTCAAGTGTCACATAGTCTCCTCATGTTCAGTCTCCCTATGTTTGAGTGTCGCATAGTCTCCTCATGTTCAGTCTCCCTATGTTTGAGTGTCACATAGTCTCCTCATGTTCAGTCTCCCTATGTTTGAGTGTCGCATAGTCTCCTCATGTTCAGTCTCCCTATGTTTGAGTGTCACATAGTCTCCTCATGTTCAGTCTCCCTATGTTTGAGTGTCGCATAGTCTCCTCATGTTCAGTCTCCCTATATTCAAGTGTCAGATAGTCTCTCTATATTCAAGTGTCACATAGTCTCCTCATGTTCAGTCTCCCTATGTTTGAGTGTCACATAGTCTCCTCATGTTCAGTCTCCCTATGTTTGGGTGTCACAAAGTCTCCTCATGTTCAGTCTCCCTATATTCAAGTGTCAGATAGTCTCCTCCTGTTCAGTCTCCCTATATTCAAGTGTCAGATAGTCTCCCTATATTCAAGTGTTAGATAGTCTCCATATATTCAAGTGTCACATATTCTCCTCATGTTCAGTCTCCCTATATTCAAGTGTCAGATAGTCTCCCTATATTCAAGTGTCAGATAGTCTCTCTATATTCAAGTGTCAGATAGTCTCCCTATATTCAAGTGTCACATAGTCTCCTCGTGTTCAGTCTTTCTATGTTCAGTCTCCCCACAATGTTCAAATCTCAGATAGTCTCCCCATGTTCAGTCTCCCCACCAAGTTGAGGTGTCAGAGAGTCTCCGTATCTTTAAATGACATAAGTTCCCCAGTGTGTAAATGATATAAGCCCTCAAGTGTGTAAATGTCTCCCTGTGTATAATGACACAAGTCTCCGAATGTTAAAATGTCAGAAGCCTCCAAGTTTGAAATACCAGACGTCCTCCAGTGTGTAAATGCTAAAAGACCCCCAGTGTGTAAATGGTACAAGACCCCAGTGTATAAATGTCAGAAATCTTTCAGTGTTTACGAATAACAACCACCATAAAGCTGCGTTATATCTTAATAATTTCGCGGACAAAATCCCACAGGACTGTCTGGAAACAATCATCATCAGCATTATCATCACCATCACCATCATCATCACGTGTCATGCCTATTAGCGTAGGCGGTTAAGGTTCGCCATCTCAAACGATGAGTTGAATCATTGATTAGGGTTGTGTTCTTGAATAGATCAGACTCCAATATGTTGTGCATTCGTCAACAAATGAATTCACGCCTTCTAAAAATACACATCTCAGAGTTAAATTTAAACATGTTAAGACTTTCAACCCAGACATATTTTTGCCCGACTTGCGAAATTCACCATTCGACCTTGTTTACCAGCTTCCTGATCGGGATGATGAATGAGGTTATTGCAATATGGTAGTCAAGAGTGTGTTTGAGAAACTCGTGCTAGTCGCAGAAGTTTGAGTCAGGAATCAACATAAATCTCTGTGGATCAACAGTGAAGTTCTGGAAATCACGAGAGAACAAATGAACGAACTTCATTTTTAAAGAGTTAAGAATTGTGTACCCAGGCCAGTCTGACATTCTACTCTTCTTATCTCTCTACTCTTATACTGTCAGGTATTTAGATAGAGTTAATTATGACTGAAAGACGAGAGGTAAAGAGTTAAATACAGTTACACAACAGTTTGACTGAAACAAACGATCGCGCGACATAAATACGTGACATGCCCAGAAAGCCAGTCCAGAGCCTAGCCAGTGAGCTCTAGTGACAAACATTCGAGTTAGCTCGGAGAAAGCTCACGACCAGAGTTGCTGTTCCGAATCAGAAAATCAAGATCCTCCCCATTCAGACACGAGGGAGCTTAGCATACAAGCTTAGAGACAAGTCATACAAGGCACATAGTGGACGTAGATAGGGTGGACATCACATCACACAAGATCAGCCACACTCCAACATCAGTTCGCATACTATTCCCACTTGACACAATCAACCAACTTCCTACATCATCAGATTATGCCCAAGTGGCATTATGTTAATTTTCGGAGAACGCGAGTGCTCAATTGCAAACTAGAAAGAGCGATGGAATGTTCCAGAAGTTGATGGCAGGGTAGATGGTCGAGTGTAAGCAGCAGGAAGAAAGAGTTAGTTCTAGTCCACTGTCTACAAGACAGGGTAATAAGCTGATCTGTTGAGTTGTACCAGATAGTGATAGATCGAGAGCTTCGGGTGGTAACGGTAGCTACAGTTGAAGTGTTAACGTTATAGAGAGCCATCAGTTGTACTGGCCATGATCGAGAGATGCATGAGTATGAGTGTCTATTGCCACTAAAAGTACTTCAGTCTGTTGTCAGAGCATATGCGATGTGCATCCTCTGGGAATAAATGTTGTACCAGCTGCCGTCATGAGTCTGTCTTGATGCTGTGGTCTGAATATCTGCCAGATGCTTGTGTGTACGAGCTATCGATTCCAGTAATCACTGACTGCAGTATTATCTTTAAGTCACACGCCCACACTGGCATCATGGGACATACATCATTTCATTCATGCATCACTTATGAAGCTAATCTCAGGCAACAGCGACCAACAATAGAAACAGAATATGCATTATACACGAATGGAATGCATTATACACGAATGGAAAATGTGCAATAATCAATAATACATGACCCATTCTAATATTTGACATATCAATTATAATTTTATTTTCGCATATCCTATTACAGGGCATCACTGTCAACAACAGCATTTTACCGCTGTTGTTGATTTCTTGGCAAGATTACACTCAGTAGTTTGCCATTGCTTGCTGAGCGGCCAGTTCGCATATTCCGTAAGTAACGGGCGCGGAGGGACCCGCCACCAATTCTCGCGCAGCTGCGTTTGTTCACGTGGATAAACGGGATTATGGAGTTAGTTAGTTAGTTAGTTAGTCGCAGTTCCAACTTCACAGCAACGGGTCATCCCCATTATGCTCCGTTCCTGTGCCAGTGAATATCACACAAAATGCTCCCCACTGCCCAATGTGAAAAGTGGAAAAGACAGGAGTCTTGATAAACAACAGCCCGCACAGATGCACTGTGCATAATGCCGCCACAAGAAAGTCAACACACCAGTCCTCCACGAAACACCCTGTTCATCTCTGATGGAATCGGCGGTCATTTTCCTATCTGAATGTTTCCTAGATGTTCACCCACACAGTCCACGAAAATACAGTTCATCACCGACGGCAGTGGCAGTCAACCAGAAGCCCAGCAGCCACGCATTTCTGCATAAGAAAAAAACCGGTCAACTCTGGGACACAGCCACCTGCCATCACTCCGAACATGCAGTCACGTTCCAAAAAATCTCAGGCAGATTCAAAAGCATTTCACACGAAACTCACAGCTCACAGTGTCGCGCCACGCACTCACTCAGTAGCATGGCGACGGAACCATCAAGCCTCCTTAGTCGCCTCTTACGACATGCGTGGTAGGCTACAGTGTTGCTATTCTTTGCTTCCCTAATGGGCCCCGGCAACACACGGGAAGGGGGGATTATGGAGAAAGTCGCTAACACCTAGGCCAGGGAGACCGGCATCAATTATTATTAGCAACAGTAAATGTAACGTGCCACAGTTAGGAGAATATTTATTATACTAGTTGTCTCCTCAGATTATTATTATTATTATTATTATTATTTTAATAGACATATAGTCTGTACTGAGAATGGAGGTACAGATTTCATTCCGTACACAATAGACCCAGGAACAAAGTTCAACATTTCACTTTTAGCATCAATAAATACCCGAAGTAAAAGTGGTGTAGTATCTAAGCCCTCGCCTGTCGCCAGGAGGTCATCGGTTCAAATCTACATCAGGATGAGTTTGACCCTGGCTGACATGACGACACACATTACAATATGTACCTAGAGTTTGACTATGGTTGACATGACGACATATATTACAATGTGTACCTAGAGCTTGACCCTGGCAGACATGACGACACACACTACAATGTGTACCTAGAGTTTAACCCTGGCTGACATGACGACACACACTACAATGTGTACCTAGATTTTGACCCTGGCTGACATGACGACACACACTACAATGTGTACCTAGATTTTGACCCTGGCTGACAT
>OY992881.1:6011577-6094077 GCA_963921405.1 Cepaea hortensis
CCTGTGAGGATACATCCACAACAATATCCCTGCTTTCTTACGTCAGCCTGTGAGGATGCATCCACAACAATATCCCTGATTTCTTATGTCAGCCTGTGAGGATGCATCCACAACAATATCCCTGATTTCTTATGTCAGCCTGTGAGGATACATCCACAACAATATCCCTGCTTTCTTGATGATCCTTCTGTCTGTTGCTGAATGTTCCCTTCTAATAGTTGAGGTGAATTGAGTGAAGTTGGGTTGAGTTGAGTGAAGTTGAGTTGAGCTGAGTTGAGTTGCGTAAAGAACCGCCTTCACAGCACTCGGGATATTTCCATACGTACTCCCTCCACATCTGCAACAACCAGTGAAGAATCCCAATACTGATACAAAACAAAGCCATAGCACAACGCCTGAGCTAAAATATAGAGATCATGTGTTGCCCATGCAGCATGATCCCTCTCTCGGCCTGCCTAGTTTACTCCAGAGGAAAGGTAACATCCCTACATCTGGAACAAGACAAACTACAGAAGCTGCCGGATCAGCAAAGCAATGCTCTAATTGTCCGCATGTCGGAGCTTCGATCCTAGACCAGCTACCAACCAAGGCTTAAGGCCTGGTCTGCCCTGCCATAACATTTTGTCTTTAAGTTGCATTTCCTCGCACCAGGATAAGGCGTGTACCCTTCCCATTGCGCTTTTCCGTTCGAAGCCGTTGGCACAATGTGGGGTGTCGGGTTTGGTAAGCGCCACCCAACGTTCGGCGCTAACAGAAAGCAGGTAGTACCGTCTACTGTCATTACGGTAGCTCAGTCATATCTGACTAAGTCCTGACTCTGTGATGACACTAGTAGCAGTCTAATTATGTGTTCGTCTGGCCTTTCCTCGGAGGTTTGAGCTCTTCCTTTCTATTGTAATATAACATTTTGGTGTTATCTTTTTCCACACATAACCATTGTTTCCGTGTTTCCGATATTCAAGGAAAGTACATCATGCACACTATAATTACAATGTCCACACGGTGTCGACATCTATTGCTTGTTCGTCCATCAATACTGTGTCACCTGCATAACGCAGATTAAGTATTTCATAACCTCCAGCTGGTATCCCTGGTCTATTTTGGTCCTTCATATTATGATTTCTGGAGAGAGAAGAGATGCAGTGACACATCCGTGTCTCACGCGTCATTATTGTGCCCCTCAGAATACGGCACAATCGATTAAAAAGCCAGGTGTTTACATAGTTTCAGGCTGGAGGCCAATCAGTGCCGTGAACACGGAACCAGTGCACTGACGGGAATGTCGTTGATCCTCCATTATACACAAATGAAATCCCAACACTACAGAGTAAGCAAATACAATCACAGCACTATAAGGTCAACAAATACAATCACAGCACGACAGTGTAAACACACACAATCATTTTCCATGTTTGCGGTGAGAAAATGTGAGACCAAGTTAATTTGAGCTTTCTTCCTGTCCCATTATTTCCATTCAGCAATAGCTTAGTTTGATGTGATTTATTTGAGAGGGAGAAAACCGTGCATGTTGTATACTCCTCAGTGATCTTCACCATCCATATTTTGACCACCCACCTAGCATCAATAGGGCTTTCTGTATCCTGCCGTCTTTTTTTTTTTCATATCCTTTATAGGACATCGCAGTCAACACCAGCATTTCTGCCGTTGTGATCTCATGGCAAGTTTACATTCAATAGTTTGCCGTTCCGTTGCTTTCTTAACGACCGGCACCGATACCAACGCAAAACAGACGCAACACGGTCTGCTGCCTAATCGCGCTTAGCTGTGTTTCGAACGCGGTTATAAGGGATTACCAATCGCGTCCGTTACACCTTCGCCACGGAGACGGGCATCCTGTCGTTAGCTGCATTAATATACTCTCCCAGAAATCGCTACGGCTAAGTCGCTTGTATTGACAGAGATGTGTACTTTCTGTAATGTCTCGGAAACGTGATTGTGAAAGAGCTCTTCCATGGGGGACACATTGTTGCAACATTTTCTTGCTGGTTTGTCCTTGTAATCTTGTCTTGGTAGCTCTATTCTCAAGGCAATGGCTGATCTATCTGTACATTTTCCCATTAACCTACATTTTTCGTAATTGTAATTTCAGACCCTGCTTCCATACTTTACCAAATGCTGTTTCTAAATCTGCCCAGACCATTGACCATTTGTGTTGATCTTCTGTGGGCCTCTACTTTCTGAATCCTGCTGGTTGTGGAGTTCACAGGTGTTTTTCCTCCATATGCCACACTAGCTTGATATCAATAACACAGCTGAAGACATTGACATATCGATAACCATTGGCTATTGTCAGGTCTTTATTCTTCTCCAGGACCATTATTTAAATAGCTTCCTCCAATGTCTGGGGGAATATTCCTCTCCTCCAACTGTAATTTAGCACTTCTAATAAGAGATTTCCTATTTTTGAGGGCTCTCATTACCTGTTCCATTTCTACCATGTTTAAACTTGCATCATATATTATGTTGCTAGCTCTTTGTTATTAGTATGTGTTTGTTCGGCTTTGATTGCATTTTCTTATTTTCTTGTGATATCAATGTAGTTTGCTCTAGCATGATACTCCATCTGTGCATGTGTAGCTTTTCCCCATGCAAGCAATGTTTCCTTGTTTAATTGTCACTAGTTTCTTTCCGGCCCTTTCATTATGCATGGCTGTTATCAGTTTCCATATTTATTATTCAATTTGTGTCTAGGTTAATGTTTTCGGCGTCTCTTCTCCAACAGAAACACTCATTTCTTGTTTAATTTAATGTTCTTGTGTAATTCGCTGAGATGGTTTTGAGAGAAATGTTTGCATTAGTGCTTTCTCCTCGCTCTGCTGTCCTCCTGGCATCCTCGACTTTGTCTTCCAGAGTTTGCAGTCCTTCAATCCAGTATGGTTTGTAATTCTCCCTAGCCCAGTGGTTCTCAACCTTTTTTGGCCCGTTCCCCCCTTCCCCATATTTTTAGAACGTCATTCTCCCCTTCCTATCAAAAATTTGGCCCTTCCCCCCCCCCCCCCTTCACCATATTTTCAGAACGTCATTCCCCCCTTTCATATTTCCTATCTAAAAATCCCCCCACCCCTATACAGTATACCTAAAAATGTAAGGTAAATTTAATAGCACATACTAAAATAAGTCTAGACATCCACATAAAACATGATTTGTGGGTCTACTGACTTTATAAAATGAATTTTAGAAGGATGAGAGGTACTTAACTGTAAAGAATGAAGGGAAAAACAATATCAAGTAATCGGTTCTTGTATTAATGCGATCTTGAAATGGTCTTCATTCCCCCCCCCCCTGGAAACCCTAAAATTCCCCCCTGGGGGGGGGGGGGAATTCCCCACCGGTTGAGAACCACTGCCCTAGCCCCTCTAGGAATTCATTCAGTGGCCGCCTAAAAAATCCATTGATCAGAGTTTGGCACATTACTTTCATTCTGCCTTGTCTTGTTTTTATGTTCGCTCAGTACCTGTCTGTAAGTATGCAATTCCAGCCTAGCAATGGCTTTTGCTCCTGTGGAACATACGTTATATTCTTTATAAGTTTGGCAGGTCTCTGGTCACTACCTGCTAATTGGTCAAGCAGATGGTGATCAGTGTTGTGGAGGATGTCTCCTTTGCAGGAAGCTAAATCTGAAGTCGTACTGGTAAATCACCTGGAGTTGACATTGGGTTTGAGATCTGGTTTGTTGATTAAATGAAGATTTGAATCTGTGTCCGAATCCACCACTTCATCGCTTCTGCTATTGGTGTCTGGATATCGCCATCATTCTGAACGGCTGTTAAAATCTCCGAGTATTTTGCAGTTGATACTATTGATGTCCATGCTTGATAGCGCTGCATCTTTAGGTGCTGGGGAGGGGGGGGGGCATATGTAGAACATTCTGATTTCTAATTCCGTTATCTTGACATCAATCGCTGTTATTTCCGTCTGGTCATTAATGTTCAAGGAGTACTAGATCGCCACCTTCATGTCTTCTCGGTCAAGACGTATTGTTTGACATCCCCTGAACAGAAATCGGTGATGGACGTTGGGGTGCGTCTCTTGGTTGTCACATCCATTTCAGTTTTGTTCATCATTGTCACGAATTGGCCGCCTTAACATCCCAGAATATTTTTCTCGGTCTCCAAATTGGAGAGACCAAACTGAGAAAGAATGAATTAATCACGCTACTCCACGGCTATCTAGTCGTGAGGTAAGATTATTCACAAAACGCCTCTAGCCATGACGTAAGCTTGCAGATGGCAAGTAAAATGGGATACTTGAGACGGACACAACTAGATAATTTAAATTAGTCTACCCCTTAGAAAACTGCTGACCCAGACGGGCTATGACACCACACAGACGCATTGGCACCTTCTTGCCCAGGTAGACCCAGACTGAATCAACAATGAACTGGGCCAGTGAGTGAAATAAAACCACCCAGGCGTGAACAACATTGACACAGGGAGAGATAATGGCCCTAGGGCGGTAAACAAGCCCCGTCCACTCGGACTGGCAGACTCTGCAAGGTGTGAAATCACTGATAAGACTCAGTGGGCTAATAATGGTCAGACCCACAGGTGTGAAGGCTAGTGTGCCTGCAGAAAGAATTTTATGACTGGACAGACTTGGAGTTAATTGCAATTACCGTCCGGTGGAGATAAGAAGAATTTATGATGGGAATGCCAAGTAGATAATACGGTCTGCTTGACTCAGCTTAAATAAGGGTCCTTAGCCTGTTTTATGTTAGATTAAGTTTGACTTCAGAACAGGTGAGAAGAGAGAGTAAATGTAGATTTCTTAGTAACTAAGTATTTTAGGTGTATGTACTGAATTCCAGTCTATATCTGATCTAGGTTATTGCAAGAACTATCATTGTCATAGATTACTTGAGTGTTCTTTCTAAGTTCTGCGTTCAATATCATATTGCTTTAAAGTGTTATTCTTCTGAGAAATAGAGCCTTATGTGAGACAGATCTTGTCTGGGTAGACTTTTAGGTGTCTTGGTAGATGCTTGTCATTTCTTTGTACACTATCCTAGTTGCCTTTTGGTGTGTGCATTTGGTGTACAGAATATAGTCAACTGACTATTTATTTAATTCTTACAACAGCAGTAACTCGGTCGTGATTAAACCGGGCAGCTCAGCAAATATGGCTGGTCTGTTTGGTCACTTCAATTAGACTTGTTGTATATCTCATTTTGTAGCTATACAATATTAGTACTCATTAATAATGCCTGATGCTATTATGTGAATATCATTAGATGTCTATCTTGAAGTAATATAATGTTTACGGATATGTTGGATGTATGTATGTGTAATTTCATATGAATATACGATGCTAGGAATATGCTTCGTACATATTCTTTTTGTGTATATACATCTCATTTCGTATACCTACAAACTAACTAGTGCATTATGTTATTATGTTAAAGTATCATAATATGTCTAGTTTAATTAATGTTTTATGTGTATTTCATGTTTGGTATATTGATTTGTCATATGCAAGCCTATCAATATGACGTGTTATATTATGGTGTGCGCATTGGCACACTAACCATCGATTGCATTTGTAGCAGAGGTGTAATGGTACAGACAGTACCCACAAGTGTTATGGGGTAAATGGTGCTAAACTTTCTCAGTGTATTGTGGGCGTGCGTCCCCGGTAATGCATGGAAACCTGGCACAGCTATTGGTCACGGCTTGTAAGCCCGGATGACCTGGCATTGTTATAATACACTTACCGACCCTGTGAGCTGCTAAACTAACATTGGACGGAGCGGCTGTACGACACAGAATTTCTGTATTAGCGACATGGACATGGGGCGGCAGAAATGTAATCATTACAGGCGTGTGAGACAATTGAAAAGCCCGTCCCAGACTAAAGACAGTAGGGAGAAGGAGGATGGTGAACACAGTAGAGCTGGAAGATAAACTTGGCCAGACTGGTCATTGTATATGTTTGTGTTATGATATGTTTTAATTAGGATTGCGCTGATGTAGAACTGATATAACACATTCTTGACTTTCTTTCAAGCTCTCACAAGGAGCACCTATGTTACAGATCTCAAGACTCGAGACTACTAACTAGGTAGTGCTAGGACTGAAAGATCGTCAGAATACCGGCAAGCTGTTTCTTTTGTTGAGTCTACTGGAGAGTGGGGATCTGGACCACAGTTCCAGATAGATGAAGTAACAAGTAAAGTTACGTAATGTTTCTCATCACAATATGTTATATGATTTTATCATCCTCATATTGACAATCATCCGATGTCTATTGTTATGATTAGCAAATAAATGTTGTAGTATTGTAACTCATAGTTCTGTCGTTATATTTTAATTCCAATTGTGCATACGTGTTGTGTGTGTACATTGGTGGGGGTTCACTTACACACCAAGGAAGGGAGCAGTCAGGGAGAAAAACCTGTACTGGAATAGTTGTCTTTACACTTTACTTCGGACGTAAAAATCTATTCTAACTAACCTTCTCCTTCCCATCCTTGGCGAATATTCAGCACAGTTCATTTCAATTTTGTAACGAGCCACTAGGAACTGTACGTTGGATATTCAAGGGCTTAATCTGTAGTTCAGCCATATAGATTTTGTCCCTAGTCAGTTTCTGACTATCTGGGGTTGCTCGCCAGTGAATAATACATTCATCTAGCCGGTGGGGCACCCCGACTTCTGACAATCATGAATGCCATAGGCTGAAGGTACTTGTTCTTTAAGGACTCCTTTGGCGACCTACTGTGTTATTGTTTAGAGTAATAATGTTGCAGACCAACTATTTCTATCAGGTCTTAGTTAGATATGACTGAGCTACGGGTACAACAGTTGACGGCACTACCTGATTTCTGTTAGTGCCGAATGTTGGGCGGCGCTCACTAAATCAGACACGCCACATTGTACCAACGGCTTCTGGCGTAGGGACGCAAATGGAAGGGTACGCGCCTGATCTTGGTGCTAGGAAATGCAACCAAGACTAATTGATGACAGGACATATATGGTCCTACGCCTTGGTCGGCGACTGGTCTAGGATTGAAGCTCCGACAGGTGAACATTTAGAGCATTGCTTAGCTGATCCGGCAGAGTCTGCAGCTTGACGTGTTCCCGATATACTGGTGTTACCTTTCCTCTGGAGTAAACTAGGCAGTCCGAGATAGGGATCACGTTGCATGGGCAACTCATGGTCTCTAAATACAGCCCAGGTTGTGTGCTATGGAGAGGTATAACTCCATCCCTGGTTCACGCCATGGGTTGTAGTTATTAAGTCTTTTTGTAAACACAGTGTAACAAACTATCGTATGTCAAGATGACCACGTGCCAGTAAGTCCAACTGTATGATCCCGGCATAAATTGACTGTCACGTGCTCTAACTTTAGGATAGTAATTTTGCACTTATTGACCAATGTTCACAAAACTAAACATTATTTACCAATGGATTCCGAAATCTAAATAATTCTTAACCCACTGGCATTTAATGACACACTGGTTCACAAAACTAAACATTGATTCACCCATTGATCACAAAGGTAAACACCATGTTCACAAAACTAAACATTGAACCAACTGTTCACGAAACTAAGCATTTACTGACACACTGGTTCTAAAAATAAAAACACTGAAGAACAGCCAACGACCGCTGCTTACAGCACAAAGGACAATGAAACATTGTATGATTAATGTTGCCAAATGGTGTAAGGGGAACTTCTGGGGCACAATGGAACTTCCTGCCACACACACACACACACACACACGCTCGCACGCACACGCGCACGCACACACACACACATTCCCCGACATGCACCTCGGATCTCCAACACTCTATACTCCCTCAGTTCGACTCTTTGCCAATCAAAATACTCCAACATGTGATACACCGGCACCCGCGCACCCACGCGCGTCTTGTATGACCGCCAGACTGTCTACCTCTAGTGCCTATTCCCCAGATCGACAGAAGTCCTACCGCACCCAGCAGACTCTTCTTCTCCGCATTTGCCTTTTGACTCCACAGAAGTGTCTGCCATCGTACAGTCTACAACTTACAACAATAATACCAATAATCAATGTCACGTTGTTTAAGCTTGTGTCGCGATAGAGCGGGCACCAGAACATGTCTTGAGCAATACAGGTGGATGGTGGTCTTACTGTTGGCATGACTGATGTTATTATAATTGTTGTTTGTGTGACTGATGTTATTATAATTGTTGTTGGCATGACTGATGTTATTATACATGGTGAAGCAGAATAATATGGGAGTTTGTTGTAAACCTAATTGACTGATTAATGCGGTAGATTTGACATCATCAACACTCATACACTCTCTAGTGTACAATAACAATGATACACATTCTGTAGTGTGTCTCCGTGGGGAGCCTCCGTGGCGAAGTGGTCAATCCATCTGGCTTGGGATCCGAAGGTTGTGGGTTCGATTGCGGGCCGCGTCCTTCGGTTCACGGGTGGAGTTTTTCGGAGACCCCTGAGGGTCGTTCCTGGAGCTGCGGAGTTCGTGCTTTGTGCGACGCTTTCGACAGCGTGCGCTGCGGAAAGAGACTGAGCCGTAGGGGATAAAATCCCGGTGCAATGAAATCGACCCTGTCGACTTTTAAGCGACTTTCTAATGATACACACTCTACTATAAAATAAAAGTCTCCGTGGCGAATGGCTTATGGACGCGGTTTGTAATCCCGTATACCCGCGTTCGAAACACAGCTGCGCGCGATTTGGCAGCACACCGCGTTGCGTTGGTTTTACGTTGGTACCGTTGCCAGTCGTTCAGAAAGCAATGGCAAACTAATGAACCTAAACTTGCCAACAGATCACAGCGGCACAAATGCTGGTGTTGACTGCGATGTCCAGTAAAAACGGATATGCACACACACAAATGTAAACCTTGATAACAACAAGTAGGCAAGCGAGACATTATGTGAATGTGAACAGAATCTTTCATATAATCATATTGTAAACCTTGACAACAACTAGCAGGCAAGAGAGACATTATGTGGAAGCTGCCGATATGTGGTTTTATATAAGAATTAGGAGAACACTCTGGACGGATGGATATAGCAATGAAGGTGTCTGGACAGTGTCTCTCTATTTCCTATCTCTCTATGTCCTGTCTCTATATCCTGTCACTATATGTATAGTCACTATATGTCCTGTCACTATATGTCCTGTCTCTCTGTCCTGTCACTCTATGTCCTGTCTCTCTATGTCCTGTGTCTCTATGTCCTGTCTCTCTATGTCCTGTCTCTCTATGTCCTGTCTCTCTATGTCCTGTCTCTCTATGTCATGTCTCTCTGTCCCGTCTCTCTCTCTGTCCTGTCTCTCAATGTCATGTCTCTCTATGTCCTATCTCTCTATGTCCTGTGTCTCTATGTCCTGTCTCTCTATGTCCTGTCTCTCTATGTCCTGTCTCTCTATGTCCTGTCTCTCTATGTCCTGTCTCTCTATGTCCTGTCTCTCTGTCCCGTCTCTCTCTCTCTGTCCTGTCTCTCAATGTCCTGTCTCTCTCTGTCCTGTCTCTCAATGTCCTGTCTCTCTATGTCCTATCTCTCTATGTCCTATCTCTCTATGTCCTGTGTCTCTATGTCCTGTCTCTCTATGTCCTGTCTCTCTATGTCCTGTCTCTCTATGTCCTGTCTCTCTATGTCATGTCTCTCTGTCCCGTCTCTCTCTCTCTCTCTCTGTCCTGTCTCTCAATGTCCTGTCTCTCTATGTCCTATCTCTCTATGTCCTGTCTCTCTATGTTCTGTCCTCTGCTGAAAGCCCGACAGGTGTCCTCCCCGCCACCGTTTCATTACCTTTCGTCCCGGATTGTCATGGCCGCCGGGTCTGACAAGGGCTTGATACAGTTGTTCTTTATGGCTTTTCTGTTGCCTTGTTTGGCGTCCTCTTTAATTAGTTCTGATAAGGACTGGAAATAACCCACCCCCCTCCTCCTCTCTCACCCAATCCCCAACTCGATTAGTTACCGGTCCGTTTACCGCGGCTTTCTATTATCATTTATCTCAAGTCTTGGCTGGAGTTGTCTTGTCTTAGTCCTGAGAAGGATTGGCTCGGACTAGGGGTCCGCCATGTTTGTTGATTATATTTATCTTGATGTGTACATTCTGCGAGATTCTTTTTTCCGAACGTCCAGGGGAAAATGTCGGACTATCCCTCGTGGGTTCTTGTCTCACTTTTACATCACTGGGTATGTTTCCTACCGTCTCCTACTTCTAATGTTGGAGAGATTAAATGCCCTCTCACGGTACATACATGGAGAGATTAAATGCCCTCTCACGGTACATCCATGGAGAGTTTAGTCGTGTCTCTCTTATCCACCGTCTCTACTGCTACAGCGTAGGGAAGGTTTCTTTCATGTGCTTCTCTTGTATCCACCTTTAGGGAGGTTTCCGACGCGTCGCTTATACATCCACCATTTGGTAAGTTTCCGACGCATCTCTTTCGTATCCACCACTGGGAAGGTTTTTGACGCGTCTCTTTTATATCAACCATTTGGGAGGTTTCCGACGCCACTCTTTCATATCAATATGAAATAACACAAAATAATGCGGCTTTACAGAACAGAATTACGAAACATACGGGACATTGCGGCGACTAGCCTTCATCAGCAAACAAATCCATGCACAAAACACAACATATAGTCACGGAGAAGACCCTCCGGTGACTACTTTAAGGCATAAGGACGGAATGAGAAGAACAGAAAGGTGAAAACATGAAAGCAATGAAGATAAAATGAAAATATGAAAAAAATGTTACTTATCTCAGAGAAATGCAAGCTAAATTTTATGTACCCCCATTTTGGGCGGAACTAATGACTATCGTGTAAGTGAACTAACGTGTACAGTGTGAGAATCCTTGCAACTGTTAACGGCCGTCTGTAAAGCCAGATTTGTCTGCGTTCAGTGGATGTTCTCGCGCCTGAGACTTTGAGATAACTAACAACATATCTCAGCTACTATTGCGTAGTAGAGGTCTCCTTTGTGTCTCTTTTATCCAGCACTGGGGAGATTTCCTACCATCTCCTCTTCTCCAATGGGGGAGAAGTTCTCTTATCCATTAGCATTCCAATCTTCGCTAAGCCTTTTCTTTTCAATCTTCTATCGGAGGTCAGTATTTGGTTTTGTCTCAATGGGATTTCGATCGTGACAAAACACAGCAATATTTGAACATATACTCCGGCTTCATGGGACAACGTGTGCCTGCTCGTCAATGGGCAGACAGCAGACGCCGTGAGCCTTCCCTGAAAGCAACTGTCTACTGGCACTTTCTGACAAACCACAATCACGTGTGAGCAAACTGTACCCGCCGCCCGGATTCCGCAAGACGCGGGCCAGACTGGGAGATCCGGTAACAACTTGGCGAGGTTGTAAAACGCCAGCAGTTCACACACTCGCGATCAATGCCTGGACTAAAGGAGTAGTTCTCATTGTGGCTTCATTCAGCTTAGATATCTATTAATAAATCTGCGACTTCTTATAGTCGAACCAGATTAGAAATAGGAACAATTGAGAGTCAAACAGAGGTCCGGGGGCCGTTAGAAAATGCGGCTCTAGTTTCTAATAATAACACATTGTAATGTGTAGTAACTGGCACGAGAGAACACGGAGCTGTGTCTTAGCTCTACTTCAAGCTGCAGGATAAAACAGACAGGTAAGTTGGTTCTGTGGCGCGTGTTAAGTGTTGGATGATGATGTTAAGTGTTGGATGATGGTGAATGACAGCTCAAGTGGTAGATATTTGCTTGAGGTATGTTTATTTTTGCCAGGCAATCACGGCTGGGTGTGTGTGTACATACACCCGCCTATTTGTATACAATAATATTTGGCGTCGTTTTTTTTTTCGGTCGAAAATAGTTGTTGAATATTGCGCGTGGAGATCAATGTAACCTAAGATACATACATACCTTAGTGTGTCACGTGATGTAGCTTCATATATTCTAGGTTATAATATGTGAGGTTGGGTGGCTGGTTCACTTATTTGCGGATTCCCTTCGAGGTGTTCCCAGGAAACTCAGAGCTGTGCTAATCGGAAACACCGCATCACTGGGAAAGTGGATTCAAACCCAGTCTCTACTGTGGTATGCCAGAGAACTATCCACTATACCATCCAGCCGTTTTATCGGACGTGATTGCGTTGTGCCTGTTTACAGCAGAGCTACGTTGCGTTCTTGAACCGTTAGGCCGACACATCCGATTTCTGCTGGCATTTGTTGACCGGGTTAACCTTCCAGAGTAATAAATTTGAACTGCTAATGTTTACAGCTGCTGGCCATTTGGCAGCACACTGCCTTGTTTTGGTGTGTATGAAATGGTATGAGTGCCGGTTTTCATAAAACAATGGCAAACTACTAAAGGTAAACTAGCCAAGAAATCACGAACAGTCAAAGAATGTTGGGGTCGTCTTTATTAGATGTATGTGTTCAAGTAGTTATATCGGTGTGTATTTGTGGTTTCTGTGCTGACGAAGGTTTGGGCCGCAACGTCCATTGGTTGGGCCCAGCCAGTCTCTACGTGCTGTTCCCAGCCTTGGCACAATCCCAGCCAATCTCTACATGCTGTGCCCAATGCTGTGCCCAACCTTGGCACAATCCCAGCCAATCTCTACGTGCTGTGCCCAACCTTGGCACAATCCCAGCCAATCTCTACATGCTGTGTCCAACCTTGGCACAATCCCAGCCAATCTCTACGTGCTGTGCCCAACCTTGGCACAATCCCAGCCAATCTCTACATGCTGTGCCCAACCTTGGCACAATCCCAGCCAATCTCTACATGCTGTGCCCAACCTTGGCACAATCCCAGCCAATCTCTACATGCTGTGCCCAACCTTGGTACAATCCCAGCCAATCTCTACATGCTGTGCCCAACCTTGGCACAATCCCAGCCAGTCTCTACATGCTGTGCCCAACCTTGGCACAATCCCAGCCAGTCTCTACATGCTGTGCCCAACCTTGGCACAATCCCAGCCAATCTCTACATGCTGTGCCCAACATTGGCACAATCCCAGCCAATCTCTACATGCTGTGCCCAACATTGGCACAATCCCAGCCAATCTCTACATGCTGTGCCCAACATTGGCACAATCCCAGCCAATCTCTACATGCTGTGCCCAACATTGGCACAATCCCAGCCAATCTCTACATGCTGTGCCCAACATTGGCACAATCCCAGCCAGTCTCTACATGCTGTGCCCAACCTTGGCACAATCCCAGCCAATCTCTACATGCTGTGCCCAACATTGGCACAATCCCAGCCAATCTCTACATGCTGTGCCCGACATTGGCACAATCCCAGCAATTCGTTAAGTGCTGTGCCCTACAGTAGTATAGAACGACATTATCCGCCCGTTTTGAGGTGGAAATCGATTTCCACCTCAAAGGGCGATAACTCTGGTTAATTTCCACCACAAAGGGCGATAACTCCGGTTAAATTCCACCTCAAAGGGTGATAACTCCGGGTTTTTAAATTTCCTCCGCAAAGGGCGATAACTTATTTTTAATAGGCGTGGTCCGAGTAGGTGTGGTCTAGTGACGTTAGGTACAACATAAAAAATACAAAATAACAAACGAGTCAAGTAAGGTATATATTTTTTATTAAACCATGTATAGACAATACAATGCATATTAAAGAAGTAATGGCATAGTCGAGATATTATCACTGTCAACCAACCCCTTAAATTGTAGGTACTATAACAACATTAAAAAAAAAAATACAACAACAAAGAAAACAAACGAGTCAAGTAAGGTATATGTTTTTAATAAAGCATGTATAGACACAGTTATAAATTGTTTTTCTTGGCGGCGTGTGGGAACCGGGTGAACTTTTTTTTTTTTTGGCGGCGTGTGGGAACAAAATTTTCGCCTGCCTGGTCTGAAAATCTGTGAAAGTAATTAAGGTAGTATTTAGTTGGTTCTGTACTGGAAAGAGAGGGTGTGAAGGGAAAGTTATTTTGGTTACGTAGGGTATATTAGTATGCATGGTGTAGTGATGTATACACAAGGGTGTGATGGGTCGTGGTTTCTACTCATGGATATATGGTGGTGGCGTAGACATAATGTGTATGTGTAGTGATGTATAAACAAGGGTGTGATGGGTCGTGGTTATACTCGATGAAGTAAGAGGTGGTTACTATCATCTGAACAGTGTGATAGTAGTGAAGGTAAAGGGTGGTATATTCACCGATTACAAAGGAAAGCATATAAAGTTATAATGGGTATGGTGGTAAGGGGTATTAGTGATCAAGTAGGAGTGATACAGGGGTGGTCATAAATATAATAAGAGGTGTTCGCAATTACACACTGGTCAACCAGTGGTCAAGCAAGGGTCAAGTAAGGGTCAAGTAGTCAAGTAAGGAAATTTTAGGGAAAAGTGATCGTAATGATATGGTGGTGATTAAAGAGTGGTAAATTAGTGGTCAACCAGTGGTCAAGCAATTGTCAAGTGGTCGAATGAACACTTAAAAGGTAGAGAAAAGTACGTATATTGAAACGGTGATGATCAAGAGGTGGTCAAGAGGTGTTTAAATAGTGGTCAAGTAGTGGTCAAACGGTCAAATAAGGAAAATTTTAGGGAAATTTTAGGGGACAAGTAGTTGTAATGATATGGTGACGATTAAAGAGTGGTAAATTAGTGGTCAAGCAGTGGTCAACCAGTGGTCAGGTGGTGGTCAAGTGAGAAAATTTTAGGGGAAAAGTAGTTGTAATGATATGGTGATGATTAAAGGATGGTAAATTAGTGGTCAAGCAGTGGTCAAGCACTGGTCAAGTGGTGGTTAAGTGAGGAAAATTTTAGGGAAATTTTAGGAAAAATTGGTCGTAGCGACATGGTGATGATTAAAGGGTGGTAAATTAGTGGTCAAGTAGTGGTCAAGTGGTGGTCAAGTAGTGGTCAAGTGGTCGAGTGACCACTTAAATTGTAGAGGACGATGTCCCTAAGATTATGGTAGTGGTTAAAGTGATCGATGACATGGTCAAGTAGCGGTCAACCAGTGGTCAAGTGGTCGAATGAACACGTAAAAGGTAGGGAAAAGTATGTATATTGAAACGGTGATGGTAAAATGGTCGACAACGTGGTCAAGCAGTGGTCAAGTAGTGCTCAACCAGTGGTCAACCGCTCAAGTGAGAAAATTGTATGGTATGGTCCGTGTAGTGAAACAGAGATGGATAAATTAAGTAGTGACGTTGTCAAGTAGTGATCAAGTAGCGGGCAAGTACTGGTCAAATGGTCGAGTGACCACTTAAATTGTAAGGGAAAGTACGTGTAGTGAACCTGTGTTGGTTAAAGTGATCGATGACGTGGTCAAGTAGTGGCCAAGTAGTGGTAAATGGCCAAGTGACTACTTAAATTGTCTGTGAAAGTAGGTATAGTGACATGGTGATGATCAAGAGGTGGTCAAGTGGTGTTCAAATAGTGGTCAATCGCTCAAGTGAGAAAATTGTAGGGTATGGTACGTGTAGTGAAACAGAGATGGATAAATTAAGTAGTGACGTTGTCAAGTAGTGATCAAGTAGTGGGCAAGTACGGGTCAAATGGTCGAATGACCACTTAAATTGTAGGGTATGGTACGCGTAGTGAAACGGTGATGGTAAAATAAGTAATGACATGGTCAAATAGTGGTCAAGTAGTGGTCAAGTAGTAGTCAAATCGTCGAGTGATCACTTAAAAGGTAGAGGAAAGTACGTGTAGTGAAACGGTGTTGGTTAAGTGATCGATGAGGTGTTCAAGTAATGGTCAAGTAGTGGTCAAGTAGTGGTCGAATGGTCACTTAAATTGTAGGGTATGGTACGTGTAGTGACATGGTGATGGTTAAAGTGATCGATGACATGATCAAGACGTTATGCCGGCTGCTAAGTTCAGAAAGTAGTGTCCTTAGTATTGGTAATTTCCCTGACAGGAGCGCCTCGAGCACTGATTTTGTATTGATCAATAGCACCTAGTGGGACAGTCGACACACATGGACAATAGTTACAGCCGGTCAAAGATGGCGTCGCACCCTATCACACATGGGTAATTGCTACAACCAGACGTCTAATTCGCTTAAACTGGTCAAATATGGCGTCACAGCCGGTCACAGGGGTAATGGGACATCGGAGACACGTGGTTAAGAGGGAAACTATAGAAAAAGGGTGTCCTATCGGTTGTCGAGTCAGGGAACCTAACGTATGATGATCACTGTGTATAGGAGTGAATACACTGCATCATCAACACTGCATCCGAAGGGTAAAATGGTTACCCCTTCTCTCTCTCTTTTCTATAACCGTGTAGTCCTAGTGTTATCCGGTTACACCAAAGGACACCCGGGCATCAACACAACAAACTGCCCCGATTCAACCTTAGGCAATGCACGTAACATGACATGTCACATGTCCGCCGTCATAACCAGCGACGTTATCACGTATCAAATTAGACATCTACACTTTCATGTCCTTTCTATGTGGTCATAGTGTCTTTACATCTTTCTCCAGAAAACCATTTCCAAGACCAATATATGTTTTTTCGGTGTACCTGCTCAGTGCCACACTTCACAACCAGACAAAAGTACACCTTCTATGTACCACTTCAACCGTCAAATAAGAAAATATGTTAGACAAAATATTAAAATTATTGGTCAAATACAGAAATATCTCGTCCAAACTTATAAAAAGTACGAACATTTGTTAACCTATTGGGGAAAATATCAATCAAGTAGGAAAGTTTGTTAGTCAAATAGAAAAAAAAATATTGACCACGTAACGATATATCTTGTCCACACTTATGAAAAGTAGGGAAATTTGTTAGTCAAATGAGAAAAAAAAAAAGATTGACCAAGTAACGAAATACCCCCTACCAAACTTATGAAAAGTACGAATCTTTGTTAAGCAAGTATGAAAATGTATCGACCAAACTTATAAATATTTCAACTAAACTTATAAAAAAGTAGGAACATTTGTCAGCCAAATGGGGAAAAGGTCGGCCAAATACAGAAATATCGCAATCAAACTTATAAAAAGAAGGAAAATATTGACCAAGTAACGAAATACCTCGTCGAAACTTATAAAAATGTAGGAAACTTTGTTAACCAAATGTGAAAAAAACAAAACAAATATTGATCAAGTAAAGAAATAACTCCTCCAAATTTATGAAAAGTACGAAACCTTGGTACCCAAATGCGACAAAGGTAGGTCAAATACTGAAATATCTCGTCCAAACTTATGAAAGGTAGAAGATTGTCTTAACCAACTGGGGTAAATATTACTCAAACTAAGAAACATGTCGATCGGAGTAGGAAATTACGTGAACCAAAGTAATAAAATTGTTCGCCAAATACGAAAAAGTATCGGTCAAACTTATAGATGTCTCGTTTAAACTTATAACATGTATGAAAATTTGTTAGGTAAAGGTGAAAAATATTGGCCAAGTAATGAAATATCGCATCCGAACTTATAAACTGTACGAGTTAACTAAAGGCAAAAAGGCCAAAATACGAAATGTCTCGACCAAGCTTATAAAAATCTAGAAAAAAAAATAAAAAAATATTACAACTAAAATATTGATCAAAAATTATAACTTCAAACATTATAAAAATAACCAAATGTGAAAAACATCATCCAAAGACAGAAATATTTCAACTAAACTTATAAATAAGTCACCAAAGGGGAAAAGGGCAAGTACAGAAATAGCTATGGAAAAAGTAAGTCCACAAAACTAAGAAAAAAATGTAACTTCTGTAGTCAAATGTGTCTTGAAGTTTTATCTGAAAAGACATTTCACAATACATAATCAGCACCACTTTCCTTGTTTTACGTTACCTAAGGCCTTCACCGTATCTGGTACAGAAACCCTTATACATCACTCATCTCTCCACACTCTTGGTTTCTTTCTAATACAAAGTGGTCACATCACCAAGAACTTCAAACCTCCATTGTACACGTGCTCCATTGAAACACCCATGACAGTTAACAACATGTATGGCCATGTAATCTGTGAGTCCATCGGGATAGTTCATCCGAGTATTCATCACCAAAGAGCCATTTCCCATGGCTGACAGCTTCAACTTGGTATATCACATCTTATTCTAACATATACTTTACATGAAATTTCCCAAATTTGGGGATCTATTAAAGAATACGTAATGAGATACACAAAGACACCAAGAACATATCAGACAAAACAACTCACAAACCAGACTTAGAACTAAAACTTAAACCATATCAGATGAACCACCCAACAAGTACTACTAGAACTCAAAACATAACGATATTAAGGAAACGCATACTTACACATTCTCAGACATTGGATTTAAAGCCCCTACTACTATCATATCACTGGTGTCGAAGTCCCCGTTTCACAAAAACACCCTCTTGTCAGTTGTTAGTGAAAACCATTACACCAGTCCAGAATTGTGACTCGTAGAATCTACACTCACACAGGATCTATTAAAGAATACGTATGAGATACACCAAGACAACAAGAACATATCATACAAAACAATTCACAAACTAAAACTTAAACCATATCAGATGAACCACCCAACAAGTACTACTAGAACTCAAAACATAACGATATTAAGGAAACACATACTAGTTTATTTCTGTTTATAACTGTTTTAATATGGCAGAGAGAAACATGGTAATTAGACTATATCTGCCTTCTTCACTGCTGTCCTTTGTTCGATGACTTTTCTTCTTTGCTTGTCCTTCAGAACTGGATTCAATTTTTTTTTTCAAGTCTTGTACACGCCTTTCAAAATGCTCACGTTCTCTGATTACATGGTGCCAGTTACCATGGCGTTCTTCGGTGCCAACAGTATGGACTGTCAAGAAGTGAGGTTCTGGTGCAAAATTAACCTGTGGATGGTAAATAAAACACATTGAAACTTACAAGACGGCCACACATACTACTTCACTAAAGAAAAAAATTCATGATGAGAAGTGGTAAAAAAGCATCAAAAAACAGACTGTCGACATTCTATTGGTCACGTCTTGAGAAAAGGTAAAGGTATAGTCACTGATGGTTTGTAGTATAGAGAGATGTACATAGAAAACATGTATAGCAGCTAGGTCTTCTGTATTAGACATGTTTACAAAAATACACATGTGAACTATGATCATTACTACCCATACACACCTTATTCGTTGATGACGAACACCTTCGGACACCGACAGTAGGATAGTTTTCGTTCCACAACACATTAATTTTCTTGAGAGACTCTGGGGCATGACTACTAGCCAAAAGGTCAATATCTTCATCTAAAGCTGGCTGGGTGTGATGATTCGTCTTCAGATGAAGATATTGACCTTTTGGCTAGTAGTCATGCCCCAGAGTCTCTCAAGAAAATTAATGTGTTGTGGAACGAAAACTATCCTACTGTCGGTGTCCGAAGGTGTTCGTCATCAACGAATAAGGTGTGTATGGGTAGTAATGATCATAGTTCACATGTGTATTTTTGTAAACATGTCTAATACAGAAGACCTAGCTGCTATACATGTTTTCTATGTACATCTCTCTATACTACAAACCATCAGTGACTATACCTTTACCTTTTCTCAAGACGTGACCAATAGAATGTCGACAGTCTGTTTTTTGATGCTTTTTTACCACTTCTCATCATGAATTTTTTTCTTTAGTGAAGTAGTATGTGTGGCCGTCTTGTAAGTTTCAATGTGTTTTATTTACCCTCCACAGGTTAATTTTGCACCAGAACCTCACTTCTTGACAGTCCATACTGTTGGCACCGAAGAACGCCATGGTAACTGGCACCATGTAATCAGAGAACGTGAGCATTTTGAAAGGCGTGTACAAGACTTGAAAAAAAAATTGAATCCAGTTCTGAAGGACAAGCAAAGAAGAAAAGTCATCGAACAAAGGACAGCAGTGAAGAAGGCAGATATAGTCTAATTACCATGTTTCTCTCTGCCATATTAAAACAGTTATAAACAGAAATAAACTAGTATGTGTTTCCTTAATATCGTTATGTTTTGAGTTCTAGTAGTACTTGTTGGGTGGTTCATCTGATATGGTTTAAGTTTTAGTTTGTGAATTGTTTTGTATGATATGTTCTTGTTGTCTTGGTGTATCTCATCCGTATTCTTTAATAGATCCTGTGTGAGTGTAGATTCTACGAGTCACAATTCTGGACTGGTGTAATGGTTTTCACTAACAACTGACAAGAGGGTGTTTTTGTGAAACGGGGACTTCGACACCAGTGATATGATAGTAGTAGGGGCTTTAAATCCAATGTCTGAGAATGTGTAAGTATGCGTTTCCTTAATATCGTTATGTTTTGAGTTCTAGTAGTACTTGTTGGGTGGTTCATCTGATATGGTTTAAGTTTTAGTTCTAAGTCTGGTTTGTGAGTTGTTTTGTCTGATATGTTCTTGGTGTCTTTGTGTATCTCATTACGTATTCTTTAATAGATCCCCAAATTTGGGAAATTTCATGTAAAGTATATGTTAGAATAAGATGTGATATACCAAGTTGAAGCTGTCAGCCATGGGAAATGGCTCTTTGGTGATGAATACTCGGATGAACTATCCCGATGGACTCACAGATTACATGGCCATACATGTTGTTAACTGTCATGGGTGTTTCAATGGAGCACGTGTACAATGGAGGTTTGAAGTTCTTGGTGATGTGACCACTTTGTATTAGAAAGAAACCAAGAGTGTGGAGAGATGAGTGATGTATAAGGGTTTCTGTACCAGATACGGTGAAGGCCTTCGGTAACGTAAAACAAGGAAAGTGGTGCTGATTATGTATTGTGAAATGTCTTTTCAGATAAAACTTCAAGACACATTTGACTACAGAAGTTACATTTTTTTCTTAGTTTTGTGGACTTACTTTTTCCATAGCTATTTCTGTACTTGCCCTTTTCCCTTTTGGTGACTTATTTATAAGTTTAGTTGAAATATTTCTGTCTTTGGATGATGTTTTTCACATTTGGTTATTTTTATAATGTTTGAAGTTATAATTTTTGATCAATATTTTAGTTGTAATATTTTTTTTTTTTTTCTAGATTTTTATAAGCTTGGTCGAGACATTTCGTATTTTGGCCTTTTTGCCTTTAGTTAACTCGTACAGTTTATAAGTTCGGATGCGATATTTCATTACTTGGCCAATATTTTTCACCTTTACCTAACAAATTTTCATACATGTTATAAGTTTAAACGAGACATCTATAAGTTTGACCGATACTTTTTCGTATTTGGCGAACAATTTTATTACTTTGGTTCACGTAATTTCCTACTCCGATCGACATGTTTCTTAGTTTGAGTAATATTTACCCCAGTTGGTTAAGACAATCTTCTACCTTTCATAAGTTTGGACGAGATATTTCAGTATTTGACCTACCTTTGTCGCATTTGGGTACCAAGGTTTCGTACTTTTCATAAATTTGGAGGAGTTATTTCTTTACTTGATCAATATTTGTTTTGTTTTTTTCACATTTGGTTAACAAAGTTTCCTACATTTTTATAAGTTTCGACGAGGTATTTCGTTACTTGGTCAATATTTTCCTTCTTTTTATAAGTTTGATTGCGATATTTCTGTATTTGGCCGACCTTTTCCCCATTTGGCTGACAAATGTTCCTACTTTTTTATAAGTTTAGTTGAAATATTTATAAGTTTGGTCGATACATTTTCATACTTGCTTAACAAAGATTCGTACTTTTCATAAGTTTGGTAGGGGGTATTTCGTTACTTGGTCAATCTTTTTTTTTTCTCATTTGACTAACAAATTTCCCTACTTTTCATAAGTGTGGACAAGATATATCGTTACGTGGTCAATATTTTTTTTTTCTATTTGACTAACAAACTTTCCTACTTGATTGATATTTTCCCCAATAGGTTAACAAATGTTCGTACTTTTTATAAGTTTGGACGAGATATTTCTGTATTTGACCAATAATTTTAATATTTTGTCTAACATATTTTCTTATTTGACGGTTGAAGTGGTACATAGAAGGTGTACTTTTGTCTGGTTGTGAAGTGTGGCACTGAGCAGGTACACCGAAAAAACATATATTGGTCTTGGAAATGGTTTTCTGGAGAAAGATGTAAAGACACTATGACCACATAGAAAGGACATGAAAGTGTAGATGTCTAATTTGATACGTGATAACGTCGCTGGTTATGACGGCGGACATGTGACATGTCATGTTACGTGCATTGCCTAAGGTTGAATCGGGGCAGTTTGTTGTGTTGATGCCCGGGTGTCCTTTGGTGTAACCGGATAACACTAGGACTACACGGTTATAGAAAAGAGAGAGAGAAGGGGTAACCATTTTACCCTTCGGATGCAGTGTTGATGATGCAGTGTATTCACTCCTATACACAGTGATCATCATACGTTAGGTTCCCTGACTCGACAACCGATAGGACACCCTTTTTCTATAGTTTCCCTCTTAACCACGTGTCTCCGATGTCCCATTACCCCTGTGACCGGCTGTGACGCCATATTTGACCAGTTTAAGCGAATGAGACGTCTGGTTGTAGCAATTACCCATGTGTGATAGGGTGCGACGCCATCTTTGACCGGCTGTAACTATTGTCCATGTGTGTCGACTGTCCCACTAGGTGCTATTGATCAATACAAAATCAGTGCTCGAGGCGCTCCTGTCAGGGAAATTACCAATACTAAGGACACTACTTTCTGAACTTAGCAGCAGGCATAACGTCTTGATCATGTCATCGATCACTTTAACCATCACCATGTCACTACACGTACCATACCCTACAATTTAAGTGACCATTCGACCACTACTTGACCATTACTTGAACACCTCATCGATCACTTAACCAACACCGTTTCACTACACGTACTTTCCTCTACCTTTTAAGTGATCACTCGACGATTTGACCACTACTTGACCACTATTTGACCATGTCATTACTTATTTTACCATCACCGTTTCACTACGCGTACCATACCCTACAATTTAAGTGGTCATTCGACCATTTGACCCGTACTTGCCCACTACTTGATCACTACTTGACAACGTCACTACTTAATTTATCCATCTCTGTTTCACTACACGTACCATACCCTACAATTTTCTCACCTGAGCGATTGACCACTATTTGAACACCACTTGACCACCTCTTGATCATCACCATGTCACTATACCTACTTTCACAGACAATTTAAGTAGTCACTTGGCCATTTACCACTACTTGGCCACTACTTGACCACGTCATCGATCACTTTAACCAACACAGGTTCACTACACGTACTTTCCCTTTCAATTTAAGTGGTCACTCGACCATTTGACCAGTACTTGCCCGCTACTTGATCACTACTTGACAACGTCACTACTTAATTTATCCATCTCTGTTTCACTACACGGACCATACCATACAATTTTCTCACTTGAGCGGTTGACCACTGGTTGAGCACTACTTGACCACTGCTTGACCACGTTGTCGACCATTTTACCATCACCGTTTCAATATACATACTTTTCCCTACCTTTTACGTGTTCATTCGACCACTTGACCACTGGTTGACCGCTACTTGACCATGTCATCGATCACTTTAACCACTACCATAATCTTAGGGACATCGTCCTCTACAATTTAAGTGGTCACTCGACCACTTGACCACTACTTGACCACCACTTGACCACTACTTGACCACTAATTTACCACCCTTTAATCATCACCATGTCGCTACGACCAATTTTTCCTAAAATTTTCCTAAAATTTTCCTCACTTAACCACCACTTGACCATTGCTTGACCACTGGTTGACCACTAATTTACCACTCTTTAATCACCACCATATCATTACGATCACTTTTCCCTAAAATTTCCTTACTTGACTACTTGACCCTTACTTGACCCTTGCTTGACCACTGGTTGACCAGTGTGTAATTGCGAACACCTCTTATTATATTTATGACCACCCCTGTATCACTCCTACTTGATCACTAATACCCCTTACCACCATACCCATTATAACTTTATATGCTTTCCTTTGTAATCGGTGAATATACCACCCTTTACCTTCACTACTATCACACTGTTCAGATGATAGTAACCACCTCTTACTTCATCGAGTATAACCACGACCCATCACACCCTTGTTTATACATCACTACACATACACATTATGTCTACGCCACCACCATATATCCATGAGTAGAAACCACGACCCATCACACCCTTGTGTATACATCACTACACCATGCATACTAATATACCCTACGTAACCAAAATAACTTTCCCTTCACACCCTCTCTTTCCAGTACAGAACCAACTAAATACTACCTTAATTACTTTCACAGATTTTCAGACCAGGCAGGCGAAAATTTTGTTCCCACACGCCGCCAAAAAAAAAAAAAGTTCACCCGGTTCCCACACGCCGCCAAGAAAAACAATTTATAACTGTGTCTATACATGCTTTATTAAAAACATATACCTTACTTGACTCGTTTGTTTTCTTTGTTGTTGTATTTTTTTTTTTTATGTTGTTATAGTACCTACAATTTAAGGGGTTGGTTGACAGTGATAATATCTCGACTATGCCATTACTTCTTTAATATGCATTGTATTGTCTATACATGGTTTAATAAAAAATATATACCTTACTTGACTCGTTTGTTATTTTGTATTTTTTATGTTGTACCTAACGTCACTAGACCACACCTACTCGGACCACGCCTATTAAAAATAAGTTATCGCCCTTTGCGGAGGAAATTAAAAAACCCGGAGTTATCACCCTTTGAGGTGGAATTTAACCGGAGTTATCGCCCTTTGTGGTGGAAATTAACCAGAGTTATCGCCCTTTGAGGTGGAAATCGATTTCCACCTCAAAACGGGCGGATAATGTCGTTCTATACTACTCCCAACCCTGACGCGGCCACACCCTAAAACGCCTCTATTGCTGTGAGAATCGCCCGTAACTGTCTGACATGTCACTCTGGTTTCTGAGCTTTGGAGGGGGGAAAGTAGAGTTCTATAGCCGAGTGCCCGGGAAATGGTACTTTGGTATGAGGTGGGGAGGGAAGTCTCTACATCAGCCTGACACTGGTACATGCCAGCCCCTGCCGAGGTTAACGTGAGGCGACAGCCGAGGCGTCGGACCTGAAGGTTCACACTCAAGTCTACCAGAGGATTCCCTCACCCACAAACCAATCATCTAACTAACAAGTCAGCCTGCCAACCAATCAATCATCCAACCAATCATCTAACTAATAAGTCAGCCAGTCAACCAACTGTCCAGTCAGCCAACCAACCAATCAATCATCTAACTAACAAGTCAGCCTGCCAACCAATAGTCCAGTCAGCCAACCAACCAATCATCTAACTAACAAGTCAGCCTGCCAACCAACTGTCCAGTCAGCCAACCAACCAACCAATCATCTATCTAACAAGTCAGCCAGCCAACCAACTGTCCAGTCAGCCAACCAACCAACCATTCATCTAACTAACAAGTCAGCCTGCCAAGCAACTGTCCAGTCAGCCAACCAACCAACCAATCATCTAACTAACAAGTCAGCATGCCAACCAACTGTCCAGTCAGCCAACCAACGAACCAATCATCTAACTAACAAGTCAGCCTGCCAACCAACTGTCCAGTCAGCCAACCAACCAATCATCTAACTAACAAGTCAGCCTGCCAACCAACTGTCCAGTCAGCCAACCAACCAATCATCTAACTAACAAGTCAGCCTGCCAACCAACTGTCCAGTCAGCCAACCAACCAACGAATCAGCCAATCAACCAGTCAACTAATCAACCAAGCAACCAATCATCTAACTAACAAATCAGCCTGCAAATCAACTGTCCAGTCAGACAACCAACCAACCAATCAGCCAATGAACCAACCAAACAATCAACCAAAGATCCAATCAACCAACCAATTACCTAGTCAGTCAACCAACTAACCTACCATTCAACCAAACAACCATTCAACCAACCTACCATTCAACCAACCTACCATTCAACCAACCTACCATTCAACCAACCTACCATTCAACCAACCTACCATTCAATCAACCTACCATTCAACCAACGAATCAACCAACCAAGCAACTATTCAGATAACATTGAAATATGTGCTGTTTATGTTCACAGCTTTCATTTGCCGCTATTTTTGTTTCTTCATGTGAATGTAACATATACAATAGATAATTGATGTACGAAAGATGAGTAGTTGGAAAGGCCGAATGTAAGACGGGCCTCCGTGCCCCATTTGTGATCTTTAACAATAACGTTGGCTGGTTCACTATACTAGGAATACCGCAGGGCTGACGTCAGAAATCGGTCACACAAATTAGGGCATGATTTTACTGCATGGGTGGAACAGTTTTCTTCCTCACCTAATGTCGTAAGAGTATCCGTTAACTGTGAGGTGTACGCAAGCGATGTCCTACAGTCGGCAGGAAGTAGTCACATCTGTCCTACAGTCGGAAGGAAGTAGAAACATATGTCCTATAGTTGGCAGGAAGTAGTCACATCTGTTCTATAGACGGCTGGAAATAGTCACATCTGTCCTGCAGTCAGCAAGAAGTAATCACATCTGTCTTGCAGTCAGCAGGAAGCAGTACACTGCTTCAGTTCTGGAGTCTCGAGGACATGTCGGCAAGTTGACTGGTCAATTTGAGCGGCCTTTCATTTTGTAGAGGGGCAGTCTAGACATGGTCATTTACTACAGTGTGGAGAGTAAACATGGTGATTTACTGTGGGCAGTCTAAACATAATGATTCACTGTGGACAGTCTAAACATGGTGATTTACTGTGGGTAGTCTAAACATGGTGATTTACTGTGGGCAGTCCAAACATGATGATTTAGTGTGGGGAATCTAAACATGGTGATTTACTGTGGAGATTGTAAACATGGTGGTTTCCAGTGGCGAGAGTAAACACGGTGATCTGCTGTTGAGAGACTAAACATGATGATTTACTGTGGAGAGAATAAACATGATGATTTACTGTGGAGACACTAAACATAGTGATTTACTGTGGAGAGAGGGTAAACATGGTGACTAACTGTGGAGAACGAATGAACGAACGAAAATCTGTATTTTTAAAGGGTTAAGAATTGGGCACGCAGGCCCGTCTGACATTCTGCCCTTCTTCTCTATTTCCTCTCATACATTCTTTCATTCAACATCACTTATTAAGCAAATTTTTGACAACAAAAGAACAATAAGCATTAAAACGCATGAAAAATAATCAGTAACAAATTACTCCCTGAGGCAATGTTTAACATGAACATTATAAATACATGATTGATTGATTGATTGAAGGAAGGTGTAACGTGCCATACATATGGGAATGTTTTTTGGCTAGTTGTCATTTGAGATAATTTACCATTATTATTATAATTTTATTTTGTTTATGGGATAATGCTTGCTTACTTGCTTGTGTTCGCTGGCTGTGAACTCCAGCGTGAAGTCCTGTATGTCGGATGAATACATCCTGTTGTCCAACATTAATGTGATGTCATACCGGACTGAGGTTTGCGTGAGTATCCGTTGTCCCATGTCTGGCTTATGGTATGCAGACTGTTGGTTACTCGCCACGTAGGCAGATACTCTCCGGCTTCGGAGGAATCATCGATCCTACTGATGTTAGCCAGGTCCCCGTAGGGACCTGTTGCCCAGGACGCACGGCGTGGACGTGTCAGCAGGTCTTGGTCAGTATAGATCCCGGCCCTGGTGCCTTGGAAACACCTCTGCATCCCGTTTATGGGGGCATGTAATCTGTACTGAGGTAGTGTTCAAACAGGTTGCGAATGTATGTATGATGATTGGTGGTGTCTTTGATTTCTTGTGGAAGATTGTTCCACAACTGCACGGCAGAGTATGCTATGCTTGTTTTATATAAGTCTATCCTAGGTTTAGCGACATGAAGTATATATAGTCGATCGCTATGTCTTGTGTTATATTTAAACAATGGCCAAAGGTAGCTTGGAGCTTTTTGAAATAGGATTTTGTTAATTAGTTTAGCCTTATTGTGGAGTGGCAGTAACCGAAGACGTTTAGGTATGTTAGAATTGTCGGTAAGCTTTTCACCATTAATTAAACGTACTGCCCTTTTCTGGAGTGACTAAAGGCGTTTTGTTATTGATTTAGAGCATCCATCCCAGATTGTGGAGCAATAATCAATATGTGTTTGTATATGAGAAGTATAGAATATCTTTCTTTTTTGGCAAGTTGATATACTTTTTTTGGCTATTTGTTTAACGAGAGCATGAACATGTGAGTTAAAGGTTAGATTTTGATCTATGATAAGACCCAGCGCCTTGTGCTCGGTTACACTTTGTATAGGCATGCTACCAATGTGCAACTGTAGAGTTCTCTGCGAGTTTAGCGTGTGAAGTCTTTGCCTGGTTCCTATTAACATAGATTTTGTTTTAGAAATGTTGATTTGCATGAGGTTTGCATGACTCCAGTTAACTACACTATTTATTTCCCGTTGCAAGGATAATTCTAGCACATTACGATCAATAGCTTTTGTATATACTGTGCGGTCATCAGCAAAAAGATCGCAGGATGACGAAAGATATAAGGGAAGATCATTTATATAAATGGCAAATAACAGAGGGCCAAGAATAGACCCCTGAGGTACTCCAATATTAATGGTAATGGCTTGAGATAAAGATTTATTGTGTGATACTACTTGGTTTCTGTCTAATAATAAGGATTTGATTAATGTCACAATATTAAATCTTACTTTCATTGTTTTTTTTGTTTGTTTTTTTTCCCCGCGTTTCCATCCTGTTTCAGGATATTGCGGTCAACACCAGCATCTTTCAGCTGTATGTTGATTCCTAGGCTAGATTACGCTCATCAGCACGCCACGACTTTCTGAGCGACCGGCTCCATACTCTCATAAGTCACTTTTGCGATTCGAACCACTGCTAATTCTCGTCGCGTCACGTGACGAGAGTATTCGGTGTTAGCGGAGAAAGCTGCTAACCCCTCGGTCACGGAGCCGGTTTACATTGTTTCTAGTTTTTTTTAAAATTAGAATAGTATGATCTATCATATCGAATGCTTTTCTAAAGTCTATAAACACCGCTCCACATAGAGTATAGTTGTTAATATTTTGATGCCAGTTTTCTATCATATTTGTTAGGGCCGTGTGACAAGAGTATTTTGGCCGAAATCCTGACTGACTGTCAACTATTAGTTTGTGGCGAACTAAGTGCTCTAGTGATGTTTTGTGGATGTGCTTTTCTAGTGGTTTGGATAGTGGGGGTAATATGGAAATTGGCCTATAATTACTCATGAGACGATCGTCTAGAGAACCAGCTTTTAAACTAGGATACACTTTAGCGATTTTAAAGGCTGAAGGGAAGTGACCTTTGGTGAGACATTGATTATATATAAACGTTAGTGACTCACAGATCGCCGGTGCAGCATAGCGAAGGATCCGATTACTGATTCCATCTAGTCCTGATGAGTTATTGATTTTACGGTTACTGGGATAAGTAAATACTTCAGTGGTCGTCGTTAGCGGTATGTTGGAGGGAATGTCTCCAAAGCATTTGTTCTCACAGAGTGATGATAATAAATATACATCATAAGGCACATCTGGTATTGCAGCCTTCAGTTGGTTTGTGTCGGACTGAATTGATCACATGTAACCTGATTTTATGGTAATGACGGTGATGATTTGTGTTTGTTTATCAAGGTATTAATTGCTTTCCATATATCTTTAGTGTTGGTTTTATCTATTATTAAGTTCTTAAAATAGTTTTTTTTTTCCTTTCGAATAAAATATTGAACTTTGTTTCTCAGACTACAGTGTTAGATCTCTATTTTTATGTGCCCTGTGATCCACAGGGGTTTAGTGTGATGTTTAACACGCACTTCCTTAAATGGAAGGATAGGAGATATGATGCTTATCAAATACCTTAGAAAGGTCTTCAGCCAATGGTCCAGAGCATCGTCTGGGTCAGTGTCGCATAACGTATTCTACTAGGATGGAATTGGATCAAAGTAGATACTAAATAGACTTCTACGAATAGAGAATCTAACCACTGCTGAAGAAGCGATCAAATGGCTCGCAATTCTAGAAGAATGATTATCAAAAGTCCCAGAATGGATCACTACTTCTAAACAGTGCCAGGCGGAAAGTTATGACGACGAACTGTGCTAACAAACGAAGACAGTATGTCAAGTGATTCCTGCTAACGTGCCTGGATGAAAAAAATGAGCCCCCACTGCCTAATGTATTCTCACACAACAGGAGATAAGACAGAATGATACGTATAGATGTAGTCCTTTCACTCGTCACACAATCTGATGATGCCAATTCTATAATGACAGACGCAGTTGTTAAAAGTACAAATATAACATAACGTTTAATCCTAAAGAACACTACGTGAGCCCCACTGGGAACTCACTGACACATAAGAGATACGCAGATCCCTGAAATCTTGACCAGATAATGTTCAGCTAGAGGATATAATCATAGACTCTTAGCCAATAGCGGACAAATTAGAATTGCTGTGCAGTGGCAAACGGGTGGGTAGCCACTCATCTGATAATCCTTAGTCTCCTGGATGGTAAGCTGGCAGTTCTGACTGGATCGTGGTATGGACTCCACTCTCTGCTGCATCAAGTGAGTGGTTCGTAGCTCAATCACCGGTCGTGACTACGGCTACAGATGATCAGGGTGCAGGCTCCTGCAACTAGATTTTGACTGGCCTATCGGGAGTGGAGACTATCATTGGCTTTTCTATGTTTTAGATTGTTGTTCGGCTTAACAAGAGCCAGCAATAAAATATGTTTAAACACAGACAGGTGTTCAATTTTAGCCAATTGACTTGATAGCTCCTCCCTCCAGGTTGCTGGCAAAAAAATGGCCGAGGTTAGGGTGCTACCGGAAGTTAACTTCTCATCCAGGAGAGTTCCCTTCCTGTGGCCAAATTATTATTCACAGCCAAATCTGAATATAAAATTCAGCCTGACTTGATTTCTTGGCTTGTAAACGAACTCTACCCTACATCTACTTCTAACTATAAGAAGAAATAGTATTTAACTCTCTCTCTCTCTCTATAGTTTTATGTATATAAATACACTAACCAAAGACGATTTTATCTAATATTTAAAAATATAGACAAAAATAAAAAGAATACAGACTACATAGAGGGGTTTACTGAGGGCTATCTCCATCTAGTAACAAAACGATCTGAGAGGTGGGCCAACCTGTCACAAATGCCCATCGTTCAAAAAAAGTTGGAGAAGCAACTTTTTCTCCAGCCCGAACTCTCATATAGTTTTGTCAGCCCTTACTCTGACGGTTATGGGTCATTTGGACAGGTCCCCCTCTTCATCAATAGCACAATGTCTACTCAAAAAATCAGCCCCTACATTCTGACTGCCCGGAATGTATTCCACTCTGAATGCATAAGGCTGTAATAGTAAGGACCACCTCATCAACCGGGTGTTCAGTTGTTTAGATGATGCAAGAAACATAAGGGGTTGGTGGTCACTTTGTACCGTAAATTCCGTCCCATACAGGTATGGTTGAAATTTCTGAATAGCCCAGACCAAAGCTAGGCATTCCTTCTCAATGGTAGAGTAGTTTTTCTCAGCCCCGTTGAGTTTCCGGCTTGCGTATGCTACAGGGAATAACATTTCTGATTGTTCCCGGCCGGGTTGTAATAACGTTGCACCAATTCCCACATTGCTCGCGTCCGTCCTCAGCGTGAATGGGCGAGACAAATCTGGTAACTGTAATACTGGTCTATCAGTGAGCGTGTCCTTTAATGCGGTGTATGCTTCTTCGCATTCAGGAGTCCACTTTACTTGTTCTGGTGCCGCTTTTTTTTGTTGCATCAGTCAATGGTGCTACAAGCACATTAAAGTTCTTAATGAATTTTTGATAGAACCCCCCCCCCCCCCCAAGGATACAAAGGATCGCACGTCTTTCTTTGTCCTGGGTCTGGTAGCTTTCAACAGCTTCTCAATATTCTTCTGTTCTGGGAACATGTGTCCTTGCGTTACTGTATGCCCCAGGAACTCTAGCTGGCTAAAAGCTAACTGGCATTTAGCAGGTCTAGCGGTCAGCCCCGTCTCCGCCAATCTTCCCAACAGCCTGTCTAGGGACTGTAGGTGACCCTCAAACGTCTCTGAAGCAATTAAAATATCATCCATGAAGTTGCTAATATTAGGGTCTTTCAGTGGATCTAATAATAACCGCATCATGCGTGTGAACACCCCAGGGGCGTTACTTAACCCAAAAGGAAGCACATTGAACTCATAATGGCCATCTGCTGTGCTGAAGGCTAAATATGGTCGGATGTCCTTCTTGACCGGGATCTGGTAATATCCTTTACTAAGATCTACCTTGGAAAAGTATTTGGCTTTACTAAGTTTGGCAAATAACAGTCCCTGATCCGGTAAGGGTTCAGCTTGAAATTCCGTCACTCCATTTAGTTGGCGGTAATCAATACATAGCCTATGCTCACCACTTGGCTTCCGTAGGAGCACTACACTGGCGCTGTAAGGAGATTCCGAGTGAGAAATGATCCCTTCCTTGAGAAGATACTTAATCTCTTCTTGTAACGCGTCCTGTTTAGCATATGGGACCGGATAGTGTTTTTGTCGGACTGGGTCCAAGGTATTTAATTTCATGTCAAATTCGACCAGTTTTGTCCTACCCGGCTTATCTGTTAGCACTGAGGCATGAGACTTTAGAACTCGTTTCATCTTCTCTAACTCGGACGTCTCCAAGTCAGGGTTGATGAGGACATCGTTCACCGTCTCTTGAGGCTTCAGAGGATACTCCACCCCTGAGTTTTCTCCCTCTTCAACCTCAGTTGCTACCGACAGAGCCATCAGATGCACCGGTGGATCATTTAATCTTTCCACAAATTTTTTGAGTAAATTGATGTGAAAAATCTTATGTTTACCCCTAATGGAAATTTTGTAATTGGTGCGGGACAATTTCTCTAAAATGGGGAAAGGACCCTGCCAGCCAATTTCAAGTTTGTTATTTCCTTGGGGTAACAATAATAAAACCTTTTCGCCTACCTCCAGCGCCCTATCTTTAGTTTTCTTATTGTAATAGGATGCATGTTTCTTTCTGGCACGCCGGAGGTTGGAGTTCGCCAATTTCCATCCGGTTTCCAGTTTCTGTTTTAGCTCTCCTACATACTGCGAAGCAGTGAGGACTGTTTCATCCACTCCCTCCTCTGTCCATGTCCTCATTACTGCCTCTAACGGTCCCTTTATAGGCCTTCCGAACAACAACGTAGCAGGTGGAAGACCGGTGGAAGCATGAGGGACTTCCCGGTAAGCAAACAATGCTGCCGGAATGTATTCGTCCCATCGTTCAGGCTTTTCCTGGGCTAACTTGCGTAGGATAGACATGAGAGTCCCGTTAAACCGTTCCACTGTCCCATTGGACTGGGGGTGGTACGGGCTGGTATGAATATGGCGTGTCCGGAACAAGTTGAAAACCTCTTCCATAAGTTTTCCCCGGAACTGTGACCCATTGTCAGTTAAGATTTGGTTGGGAAAACCTAATCTAGTAAAGATGTGTACCAGGGCATCAGCTACCTTCTTGGAGTCTATACCAGGTAACGGTATTGCTTCAGACCACATAGTACAAGTGTCCACAAGAGTTAGAATATAAGCATTCCTCCTCTTAGAACGAGGCAGAGGACCTACAATGTCTACGGCTACCCGCTCAAACGGTGTACTCAGAATGGGCATCTCCCCTAAGGTAACGGGGACAGTCCAATGTTTTGGTGACACGCGTTGACACTCCGGACATGACTTGACATATCTTTGTATATCAGCCGTCATTCCCGGCCAGAAATAGTGGCACGAAATACGTTGGGTAGTGGCCCCTACCCCCATATGTCCACTGAACGATATGGTATGACCCATATGTAATATTCTGTCACGATATGTTTTAGGCACGACAAGTTGCCCATGTTCGGTACCTGTAGTTCCTGCCCTACGGTACAATAACTTGTCTTTTACATAGAAATTTCCCACCACAGGGGGATTCCTAGCTTTTGGCAGTTTGCCAAAACAAGGTGTTAAAGATGGACATTCATTTTGTGCAGCCCTAATCTCCCGAGGTAGAGGGTTGATTGGGAGTACAGGTTCATGTGAATGTACAACCTGACTCCGGGTCTCCACAGCTGCCATTATCATGGGTGATGATGGTTCACCTAAATATACATACTTACATCCTAGCATGAAAGGGTATACAGGATCATCAATCACGGCCGCTGAAATGAGTCCAGTGACATACTTTGATGTCACATTTACTTTGGCTATCTTAGCAGTTATTGTTTGGGAGCTCCTGGTAGCACCCCTAACTGCCACAGTTTGTTCAGTTACCTGAGAGGGTTTCACTAACTGACTAGCTATGATGGCGTCATATTGTAGTCCGGTGTCATAGAGACACTCCACGGGACTACCATCAACCAGGATAGTTTCAACTGTGGGTGGCCTAGTTACCTTACTTGAACCTACGTTCTGTTGGGTACTCGCCCCCATAATCATACACGCAGCATACTGGGTTGGGGTTTTATTCTTGCACACGCTCGTGTGGTGATCATTACTTTTGCAGTTCTTGCAGTAAGGTTTACCCCATCCACTATTGGTTGCTGGTGCTTTTTGTTGTGAACCAGGATTTTGGTGCGGACCCCCAGTGTGCCGTCTGGTGTCCTTACCGTAAGAGTTGTTCTGCTGAAAACCCTTATTCTGTGTTGCAGGAGTATTTTGAGCAGTAGAAGAATTACTAGATTTCGTGGCAGCTACTTCGCCATGGGCAGTTAAATATCGTTCGGCTAGGGAGATAACCTCCTCTAGTCGAGCACCACCATTCTCTGCAATAAAGGTTTGTAACTGTTTTGGAAGAACATCTTTAAATTGCTCAACAAGTATTAGTTCCGCCAGCCCGTCATAAGTAGCATCCAAATCACTCAGTTCTACCCACTTGTTAAAATAAGTGTGTAACCGTGAGGCGAACTGAGGAAATGATTCTCCTTGTGACCGTTTGGCTGTACGGAACTTCAACCTGTAGGCACTAGAAGTTAACTGATATCGTTTCAAGAGAGCATTTTTGAGTGTGACAAAGTCCTTCTCAAGACCTGGAGGGAGTTTTGCAAACACGTCATACGCTGGACCGCGAAGTGCTTGGGAGAGTTTAATATTAAATTTATCCTTAGGCAGATTGTAGGCTTCACACATTAACACAAATTTGTCAAGATATTCATCCATCTGATCCTCCTTCGGGTCGAAGTGGGCCAGTGGAAAACTCATTGCTCCTGGAGTAATATGTTGTCCTGAGGAAATGTCTTGACTGTCAGTTGGGGAGCTGGCACTGCTAAATCTGGAGGCATCAGGATTTTGTAGTTCTAATCTCCTCAGTTCTAACTCGTGCTGTCTTAACTGCTCAGCTAATTTCAAGTCCTTGTCCAGTTCTGCTTGCTTCAACTGGTTGTCCAATTCAGCTTGTTTCAACTGGTTGTCCAATTCAGCTTGTCGCATCTTCTCTCTGGATTCAATTTCCGCCATCTGGATTTGTAATTTAATTCTTTCCTCTCGTTCTTCCTTCTCTCTCTCCTTGATGATGTCCCTTTGTTCTCGGCGCCACTCTCTTCCTTCTTCTATTACATATTTGTTCAACTCTACACCCTCATAACCTAACAATGTTCCTTGTTCTCGCAGTTCCTCCTTAGTAGGTGGCTTTTCAGAAGACATGTTAGTTATGTAATAAGATATCTGTTGATACACCTGAATAACTCACTCACTTAATCAAGAATGTGTTTGTCGCAAAGATTCACAAATATCTTCAATGACAAGCATAAAAAATGTTACACATTGACACAACACTTACCCGTTTGCCAGCAATTCACCTTTGCCCTAACTTATGTTAACTTATATCTATTCTTATGTTAATCCTATGTTATAAGTATATATATATCTATATTAACTAGTATGATTAGTAGCTATCTCTTTTTAGTGACTGAAAGAGCTATCTATGAAGTTGGATACTCAACTGAACCCAACAATCTATAGGATTGTCATGCCCGGACCGAGCCACAAGTGTCGCGTAACGTATTCTACTAGGATGGAATTGGATCAAAGTAGATACTAAATAGACTTCTACGAATAGAGAATCTAACCACTGCTGAAGAAGCGATCAAATGGCTCGCAATTCTAGAAGAATGATTATCAAAAGTCCCAGAATGGATCACTACTTCTAAACAGTGCCAGGCGGAAAGTTATGACGACGAACTGTGCTAACAAACGAAGACAGTATGTCAAGTGATTCCTGCTAACGTGCCTGGATGAAAAAAATGAGCCCCCACTGCCTAATGTATTCTCACACAACAGGAGATAAGACAGAATGATACGTATAGATGTAGTCCTTTCACTCGTCACACAATCTGATGATGCCAATTCTATAATGACAGACGCAGTTGTTAAAAGTACAAATATAACATAACGTTTAATCCTAAAGAACACTACGTGAGCCCCACTGGGAACTCACTGACACATAAGAGATACGCAGATCCCTGAAATCTTGACCAGATAATGTTCAGCTAGAGGATATAAACATCTGAAAATGTTACCATCAAATGTAAAAAAATGTGAAAATGTAAACATCATAAAAATATGAGAAACATAATCGAACGTTCTATAGAAGTAAACAAAGATCTACACCTTTGCTTCATTGACTACACAAAGGCTTTTGATAAAGTGAGACATGTCAACATGATAAGGATGCTTGAAGATCTACAAATTGATGGGAAAGACCTTAGACTTGTAAAAAACATATATTGGAAACAACAAGCTGCCATAAGAGTTGATAATGAAGTAAGCCAATATCAGCCTATTAAGAGAGGTGTGAGACAGGGATGTGTAATGTCTCCAGATCTGTTTTCCCTGTACAGTGAAAATATTTTCAGAAATATTGAAAATATGGAAGGAATCAACATTGGGGGACGATGCATCAATAACATTAGATATGCAGATGATACAGTCTTGATTGCAGACAATGAACAGGACCTGCAAAATTTAGTAGATGCGGTTGTTACACACAGTGAACAACTAGGGTTAGAATTAAATTGTAAAAAGACACAGATTATGGTCGTCACTAAGAAGAACGAAATACCACAGTGTAATATACAAGTAAATGGGAATATTCTTCAACAAGTGAATAGGTACAATTACCTCGGAACAGTAATAACATCTGATGGGAGATGCCTTGAAGAGATTAGAACAAGAATCGCCATGGCCAAAGTAGCCTTTAGCAAGATGAAAAACATACTGACCAATAAAAAGATGTCAATTGAAACGAGAAAAAGAGTGTTGAGATGCTACATAGAACCTGTACTTTTATATGGATGTGAAGCTTGGACAATGAGCAGCCAGTCTGAAAAACATCTGATAGCTGTAGAAATGTGGTTTCTGAGGAAAATGCAAAGAATACCATGGACAGCCAGAAAGACCAATGAACAAGTCCTTCAAGAAACAAATGAAGATCGTAAACTGATCAGAGACATTAGACGTAGACAGTCACAATTTTTTGGGCATGTTATGAGAAGAAATGATTTGGAGAACTTGGTGACAACTGGTAAGATCGAGGGGAACAGACCAAGGGGAAGACCTAGAAACAAGTATCTGGATGGCTTGGCCTTGTGGCATGGTCGAGACAGAAACACGGAACTGATCCACGACTCTGTTGATCGAGTGAGATGGCAGAACATGACCGCCCACGCTTACCGGCATGGCACATGATGGATGGATGGAGAGGATATAATCATAGACTCTTAGCCAATAGCGGACAAATTAGAATTGCTGTGCAGTGGCAAACGGGTGGGTAGCCACTCATCTGATAATCCTTAGTCTCCTGGATGGTAAGCTGGCAGTGCTGACTGGATCGTGGTATGGACTCCACTCTCTGCTGCATCAAGTGAGTGGTTCGTAGCTCAATCACCGGTCGTGACTACGGCTACAGATGATCAGGGTGCAGGCTCCTGCAACTAGATTTTGACTGGCCTATCGGGAGTGGAGACTATCATTGGCTTTTCTATGTTTTAGATTGTTGTTCGGCTTAACAAGAGCCAGCAATAAAATATGTTTAAGCACAGACAGGTGTTCAATTTTAGTCAATTGACTTGATAGCTCCTCCCTCCAGGTTGCTGGCAAAAAAATGGCCGAGGTTAGGGTGCTACCGGAAGTTAACTTCTCATCCAGGAGAGTTCCCTTCCTGTGGCCAAATTATTATTCACAGCCAAATCTGAATATAAAATTCAGCCTGACTTGATTTCTTGGCTTGTAAACGAACTCTACCCTACATCTACTTCTAACTATAAGAAGAAATAGTATTTAACTCTCTCTCTCTCTATAGTTTTATGTATATAAATACACTAACCAAAGACGATTTTATCTAATATTTGAAAATATAGACAAAAATAAAAAGAATACAGACTACATAGAGGGGTTTACTGAGGGCTATCTCCATCTAGTAACAAAACGATCTGAGAGGTGGGCCAACCTGTCACAAATGCCCATCGTTCAAAAAAAGTTGGAGAAGCAACTTTTTCTCCAGCCCGAACTCTCATATAGTTTTGTCAGCCCTTACTCTGACGGTTATGGGTCATTTGGACAGGTCCCCCTCTTCATCAATAGCACAATGTCTACTCAAAAAATCAGCCCCTACATTCTGACTGCCCGGAATGTATTCCACTCTGAATGCATAAGGCTGTAATAGTAAGGACCACCTCATCAACCGGGTGTTCAGTTGTTTAGATGATGCAAGAAACATAAGGGGTTGGTGGTCACTTTGTACCGTAAATTCCGTCCCATACAGGTATGGTTGAAATTTCTGAATAGCCCAGACCAAAGCTAGGCATTCCTTCTCAATGGTAGAGTAGTTTTTCTCAGCCCCGTTGAGTTTCCGGCTTGCGTATGCTACAGGGAATAACATTTCTGATTGTTCCCGGCCGGGTTGTAATAACGTTGCACCAATTCCCACATTGCTCGCGTCCGTCCTCAGCGTGAATGGGCGAGACAAATCTGGTAACTGTAATACTGGTCTATCAGTGAGCTTGTCCTTTAATGCGGTGTATGCTTCTTCGCATTCAGGAGTCCACTTTACTTGTTCTGGTGCCGCTTTTTTTTGTTGCATCAGTCAATGGTGCTACAAGCACATTAAAGTTCTTAATGAATTTTTGATAGAACCCCCCCCCCCCCCCCAAGGATACAAAGGATCGCACGTCTTTCTTTGTCCTGGGTCTGGTAGCTTTCAACAGCTTCTCAATATTCTTCTGTTCTGGGAACATGTGTCCTTGCGTTATTGTATGCCCCAGGAACTCCAGCTGGCTAAAAGCTAACTGGCATTTAGCAGGTCTAGCGGTCAGCCCCGTCTCCGCCAATCTTCCCAACAGCCTGTCTAGGGACTGTAGGTGACCCTCAAACGTCTCTGAAGCAATTAAAATATCATCCATGAAGTTGCTAATATTAGGGTCTTTCAGTGGATCTAATAATAACCGCATCATGCGTGTGAACACCCCAGGGGCGTTACTTAACCCAAAAGGAAGCACATTGAACTCATAATGGCCATCTGCTGTGCTGAAGGCTAAATATGGTCGGATGTCCTTCTTGGCCGGGATCTGGTAATATCCTTTACTAAGATCTACCTTGGAAAAGTATTTGGCTTTACTAAGTTTGGCAAATAACAGTCCCTGATCCGGTAAGGGTTCAGCTTGAAATTCCGTCACTCCATTTAGTTGGCGGTAATCAATACATAGCCTATGCTCACCACTTGGCTTCCGTAGGAGCACTACACTGGCGCTGTAAGGAGATTCCGAGTGAGAAATGATCCCTTCCTTGAGAAGCTACTTAATCTCTTCTTGTAACGCGTCCTGTTTAGCATATGGGACCGGATAGTGTTTTTGTCGGACTGGGTCCAAGGTATTTAATTTCATGTCAAATTCGACCAGTTTTGTCCTACCCGGCTTATCTGTTAGCACTGAGGCATGAGACTTTAGAACTCGTTTCATCTTCTCTAACTCGGACGTCTCCAAGTCAGGGTTGATGAGGACATCGTTCACCGTCTCTTGAGGCTTCAGAGGATACTCCACCCCTGAGTTTTCTCCCTCTTCAACCTCAGTTGCTACCGACAGAGCCATCAGATGCACCGGTGGATCATTTAATCTTTCCACAAATTTTTTGAGTAAATTGATGTGAAAAATCTTATGTTTACCCCTAATGGAAATTTTGTAATTGGTGCGGGACAATTTCTCTAAAATGGGGAAAGGACCCTGCCAGCCAATTTCAAGTTTGTTATTTCCTTGGGGTAACAATAATAAAACCTTGTCGCCTACCTCCAGCGCCCTATCTTTAGTTTTCTTATTGTAATAGGATGCATGTTTCTTTCTGGCACGCCGGAGGTTGGAGTTCGCCAATTTCCATCCGGTTTCCAGTTTCTGTTTTAGCTCTCCTACATACTGCGAAGCAGTGAGGACTGTTTCATCCACTCCCTCCTCTGTCCATGTCCTCATTACTGCCTCTAACGGTCCCTTTATAGGCCTTCCGAACAACAACGTAGCAGGTGGAAGACCGGTGGAAGCATGAGGGACTTCCCGGTAAGCAAACAATGCTGCCGGAATGTATTCGTCCCATCGTTCAGGCTTTTCCTGGGCTAACTTGCGTAGGATAGACATGAGAGTCCCGTTAAACCGTTCCACTGTCCCATTGGACTGGGGGTGGTACGGGCTGGTATGAATATGGCGTGTCCGGAACAAGTTGAAAACCTCTTCCATAAGTTTTCCCCGGAACTGTGACCCATTGTCAGTTAAGATTTGGTTGGGAAAACCTAATCTAGTAAAGATGTGTACCAGGGCATCAGCTACCTTCTTGGAGTCTATACCAGGTAACGGTATTGCTTCAGACCACATAGTACAAGTGTCCACAAGAGTTAGAATATAAGCATTCCTCCTCTTAGAACGAGGCAGAGGACCTACAATGTCTACGGCTACCCGCTCAAACGGTGTACTCAGAATGGGCATCTCCCCTAACGTAACGGGGACAGTCCAATGTTTTGGTGACACGCGTTGACACTCCGGACATGACTTGACATATCTTTGTATATCAGCCGTCATTCCCGGCCAGAAATAGTGGCACGAAATACGTTGGGTAGTGGCCCCTACCCCCATATGTCCACTGAACGATATGGTATGACCCATATGTAATATTCTGTCACGATATGTTTTAGGCACGACAAGTTGCCCATGTTCGGTAGCTGTAGTTCCTGCCCTACGGTACAATAACTTGTCTTTTACATAGAAATTTCCCACCACAGGGGGATTCCTAGCTTTTGGCAGTTTGCCAAAACAAGGTGTTAAAGATGGACATTCATTTTGTGCAGCCCTAATCTCCCGAGGTAGATGGTTGATTGGGAGTACAGGTTCATGTGAATGTACAACCTGACTCCGGGTCTCCACAGCTGCCATTATCATGGGTGATGATGGTTCACCTAAATATACATACTTACATCCTAGCATGAAAGGGTATACAGGATCATCAATCACGGCCGCTGAAATGAGTCCAGTGACATACTTTGATGTCACATTTACTTTGGCTATCTTAGCAGTTATTGTTTGGGAGCTCCTGGTAGCACCCCTAACTGCCACAGTTTGTTCAGTTACCTGAGAGGGTTTCACTAACTGACTAGCTATGATGGCGTCATATTGTAGTCCGGTGTCATAGAGACACTCCACGGGACTACCATCAACCAGGATAGTTTCAACTGTGGGTGGCCTAGTTACCTTACTTGAACCTACGTTCTGTTGGGTACTCGCCCCCATAATCATACACGCAGCATACTGGGTTGGGGTTTTATTCTTGCACACGCTCGTGTGGTGATCATTACTTTTGCAGTTCTTGCAGTAATGTTTACCCCATCCACTATTGGTTGCTGGTGCTTTTTGTTGTGAACCAGGATTTTGGTGCGGACCCCCAGTGTGCCGTCTGGTGTCCTTACCGTAAGAGTTGTTCTGCTGAAAACCCTTATTCTGTGTTGCAGGAGTATTTTGAGCAGTAGAAGAATTACTAGATTTCGTGGCAGCTACTTCGCCATGGGCAGTTAAATATCGTTCGGCTAGGGAGATAACCTCCTCTAGTCGAGCACCACCATTCTCTGCAATAAAGGTTTGTAACTGTTTTGGAAGAACATCTTTAAATTGCTCAACAAGTATTAGTTCCGCCAGCCCGTCATAAGTAGCATCCAAATCACTCAGTTCTACCCACTTGTTAAAATAAGTGTGTAACCGTGAGGCGAACTGAGGAAATGATTCTCCTTGTGACCGTTTGGCTGTACGGAACTTCAACCTGTAGGCACTAGAAGTTAACTGATATCGTTTCAAGAGAGCATTTTTGAGTGTGACAAAGTCCTTCTCAAGACCTGGAGGGAGTTTTGCAAACACGTCATACGCTGGACCGCGAAGTGCTTGGGAGAGTTTAATATTAAATTTATCCTTAGGCAGATTGTAGGCTTCACACATTAACACAAATTTGTCAAGATATTCATCCATCTGATCCTCCTTCGGGTCGAAGTGGGCCAGTGGAAAACTCATTGCTCCTGGAGTAATATGTTGTCCTGAGGAAATGTCTTGACTGTCAGTTGGGGAGCTGGCACTGCTAAATCTGGAGGCATCAGGATTTTGTAGTTCTAATCTCCTCAGTTCTAACTCGTGCTGTCTTAACTGCTCAGCTAATTTCAAGTCCTTGTCCAGTTCTGCTTGCTTCAACTGGTTGTCCAATTCAGCTTGTTTCAACTGGTTGTCCAATTCAGCTTGTCGCATCTTCTCTCTGGATTCAATTTCCGCCATCTGGATTTGTAATTTAATTCTTTCCTCTCGTTCTTCCTTCTCTCTCTCCTTGATGATGTCCCTTTGTTCTCGGCGCCACTCTCTTCCTTCTTCTATTACATATTTGTTCAACTCTACACCCTCATAACCTAACAATGTTCCTTGTTCTCGCAGTTCCTCCTTAGTAGGTGGCTTTTCAGAAGACATGTTAGTTATGTAATAAGATATCTGTTGATACATCTGAATAACTCACTCACTTAATCAAGAATGTGTTTGTCGCAAAGATTCACAAATATCTTCAATGACAAGCATAAAAAATGTTACACATTGACACAACACTTACCCGTTTGCCAGCAATTCACCTTTGCCCTAACTTATGTTAACTTATATCTATTCTTATGTTAATCCTATGTTATAAGTATATATATATCTATATTAACTAGTATGATTAGTAGCTATCTCTTTTTAGTGACTGAAAGAACTATCTATGAAGTTGGATACTCGACTGAACCCAACAATCTATAGGATTGTCATGCCCGGACCGAGCCACCAGTGTCGCGTAACGTATTCTACTAGGATGGAATTGGATCAAAGTAGATACTAAATAGACTTCTACGAATAGAGAATCTAACCACTGCTGAAGAAGCGATCAAATGGCTCGCAATTCTAGAAGAATGATTATCAAAAGTCCCAGAATGGATCACTACTTCTAAACAGTGCCAGGCGGAAAGTTATGACGACGAACTGTGCTAACAAACGAAGACAGTATGTCAAGTGATTCCTGCTAACGTGCCTGGATGAAAAAAAATGAGCCCCCACTGCCTAATGTATTCTCACACAACAGGAGATAAGACAGAATGATACGTATAGATGTAGTCCTTTCACTCGTCACACAATCTGATGATGCCAATTCTATAATGACAGACGCAGTTGTTAAAAGTACAAATATAACATAACGTTTAATCCTAAAGAACACTACGTGAGCCCCACTGGGAACTCACTGACACATAAGAGATACGCAGATCCCTGAAATCTTGACCAGATAATGTTCAGCTAGAGGATATAATCATAGACTCTTAGCCAATAGCGGACAAATTAGAATTGCTGTGCAGTGGCAAACGGGTGGGTAGCCACTCATCTGATAATCCTTAGTCTCCTGGATGGTAAGCTGGCAGTGCTGACTGGATCGTGGTATGGACTCCACTCTCTGCTGCATCAAGTGAGTGGTTCGTAGCTCAATCACCGGTCGTGACTACGGCTACAGATGATCAGGGTGCAGGCTCCTGCAACTAGATTTTGACTGGCCTATCGGGAGTGGAGACTATCATTGGCTTTTCTATGTTTTAGATTGTTGTTCGGCTTAACAAGAGCCAGCAATAAAATATGTTTAAACACAGACAGGTGTTCAATTTTAGCCAATTGACTTGATAGCTCCTCCCTCCAGGTTGCTGGCAAAAAAATGGCCGAGGTTAGGGTGCTACCGGAAGTTAACTTCTCATCCAGGAGAGTTCCCTTCCTGTGGCCAAATTATTATTCACAGCCAAATCTGAATATAAAATTCAGCCTGACTTGATTTCTTGGCTTGTAAACGAACTCTACCCTACATCTACTTCTAACTATAAGAAGAAATAGTATTTAACTCTCTCTCTCTCTATAGTTTTATGTATATAAATACACTAACCAAAGACGATTTTATCTAATATTTGAAAATATAGACAAAAATAAAAAGAATACAGACTACATAGAGGGGTTTACTGAGGGCTATCTCCATCTAGTAACAAAACGATCTGAGAGGTGGGCCAACCTGTCACAGTCAGGAAGTTGGTAAATATAGTCCAGGGATGAGTTGAGCAAGTCTTGTAAAAAGACATCTAGATTGAAATTTGTATAATTTCTGTATTTTATACTTATATGTTTGAGTTTTGGAGTTTTGGTACCTCTTTTCGACCACGTGCAACATACTGGGTAGTGATCGCTCATTGCATTCATAGGTACAGTACATTCTGTGATGTTGTCAGCACACGTAGTATAAAAATGATCTATAAGTGTTGCAGATGATTTTGTTATTCTAGTGGCTTATTTGACTAACTGTTGGAAGTTATATGACTCTATTATGTTTTCCCATGTTTTGTTTGATTTGTTAGTGTCTATGTTGAAGTCGCCTAGCAGTATTATTTCTCTCGCATTACTAAAGACTACATCCATCATAGTGGTGAATTTTTCATACTAGATATTTCCTGCACTGGGGTTTCGATAAAGATAGCCAACTACTAACTAGGGGTATGCGATTTTGAAGTTTAACCTCAAGCCATACACATTCAATCTCGCATGTTTCAAAATCTAGCCTGCGGTGGGCAATAAGCGAGTTAGAAATATAAACTGCAATACCCGTCTCTTGTTTCTGATAGGGATCTCTTCTAATGGTTTTAAAACCTCTGATAGCGATGTCATCATCTGAGATGTTACCATTTAATCGACTTTCGCTAACGACGAACATGTGAAAGTTTTGATTAAGTAAAGTGATAGTTCGGGCAGCTTCCCTAATAGGTGGCAGATGGAGAGAGTAAACATGGTGATTTACTGTGGAGAGAGTAAACATGGTGATTTACAGTGGAGAGACCAAACATTGTGATTTACTGTGGAGAGACCAAACATGGTGATTTACTGTGGAGAGACCAGACATCGTGATTTACTGTGGAGAGAGTAAACATGGTGATTAACTGTAGAGAGAGTAAACATGGTGATTTACTGTGGAGAGAGTAAACATGGTGATTTACTATGGAGAGAGAAAACATGATGATTTATTGTGAAGAGAGTAAACATGGTGATTTACTATGGTCAGTCTAAACATGGTGATTTATAGTGAAGAGACTAGCAACGGTTATTTACTGAGGAGGGACTAAACATGGTGATCTACTATGGAGATACTAAAGATGATAATTTACTATGGATATGCCGGTCTCTCTGGCTGTGGGGTTACAACACTTTCTCTCTGTAATCCCGTTTATCACGCAGAGTCTCGCAGCGGAGCGAGAACTGAGGTGGTTCGACCCCCGCTCGTGACTTGCGGATACTGAGCCGGCCGCTCAGAAAGCAATGGCAAACTACTGAGCGTAATCTTGCCAAGAGATCAACAGACAGCTGAAAGATGCTGCTGTTGACAGCTAAGTCCTGTAAAAGGATACGCAAAACATTTTAAACTATGGATATATTAAACATAGTGATTTACTGTGAAGAGACTAAACAAGGTTATTTACTGTGAAGAGACTAAATATTGTGTTTTACTGAGGAGAAACTACAAACTGATTTACTGTGGAGACACTAAACGTGGTTACTTACTGTGGAGAGACTAAACATGGTAATTTACTGTGGGCAGTCTAAACATGGTGATTTATTGTGGGCGGTATAAACATGGTGATTTACTGTAGGCAGTCTAGACATTATTATTATTTACTGTGGGGAGATTAATCATGGTGATTTACTGTGGAGATACTGAGCACGACGTTCGATGTGTTCTCATATTATTTGTGCCCGGCTGTTGCAACATTCTGATTACATTGATCTGTCTTTCCTTTTCTTGCTTGAAAGCGTTAGCTCATACAATGGGGACTACAGCCCGTGCATCCGTCATCTGCCTCGAATATCCGACCGTGTGCTTGGTGAAGATGAGAAATACACCCACAGATATTGGTGGGCAATCACAGAAGTCAAGAACTAGAAAGTTTGTATACCAGGATTCAAACAGCTTGCCTTCAAGACACACCTCCAACAACATGCCCTGATATGGTTGTCATCATGAACAGGTCTACTGTCCCACGGGACCCCCACGTCCATAGAATGCTGGCCACACTGCACCCAGTCACTTGCCAGGTTTACCGTCCCACGGCACTCAGTCAATGGGTACGTCATCATGAGCCAGGTCTACCGTCCCACGGAACCCAGTCAGTGGGTACGTCATCATGAGCCAGGTCTACCGTCCCACGGAACCCAGTCAGTGGGTACGTCATCATGAGCCAGGTCTACCGTCCCACGGCACCCAGTCAGTCGGTTCGTCATCATGGGCCAGGTATACTGTCCCACGGCACCCAGTCAATCGGTACGTCATCATGAGCCAGGTTTACCGTCCCACGACACCCACGTCTATGGAATGCTGGCCATACCGCACCCAGTCAATCGGTACGTCATCATGAGCTAAGTCTACCGTCCCACGGCACCCAGTCAGTCGGTACGTCATCATGAGATAAGTCTACCGTCCCACGGCACCCAGTCAGTCGGTACGTCATCATGAGGCAGGTCTACCGTCCCACAGCACCCACGTCTGTGGAATGATGGCCACACCGCACCCAGTCACGTGGCTACCACTGGAGGCGTTGGAGATATATATTTTAACTGATTAAATGCCGAGGGATTATATATCACAAATTGTGACTTCCCATTTAATCAGAGGGACGATATATCGCCATACTAGGGCCATCGTGCTATTAGTTTTGTTTCGCCGTATCTTTCGCAGTTTCAGTGAACGGGATTTTATATTATAATACTTGTTAATGTGAGTCTGCCCCGTGTTTGGTCGAAACCTACTACAGTATATTGTTTAACACTGAATGAGTTAACCAGGCATAGGTCAGATCAGACGCAATGAAACACATTGGACTTTGTTGTTGTCTGTTTTTTGTTGTGGTTTTGTTCCCCGCTCGCTTGCTCGCTTTGCACGTCATTCTACGGTCCTTGCACATTACTTCTAGTTGCACTGGACATCATTTTGCGTGTGGATTAATGTTCCTTATTACCAATGTCCCTCGCCACCAGGCAAACCCACTCCGACTTCAGAGGTACTTGTAATTTACGTCCCCAAGTATAGGACGAGGAGTCAACATTTTAGTCCAACTGTGTGTTGTAGGGGTTGTACTCCTTATCTCGGCAACAGCACACCGAATGTTTAAGAACTCGTATTCTTATCCTTTCGGCCATGCTAAACTCAGACATTGGACTAACTGATACAGTCGGACACTGTATGGTGGCACACGGTGCGTTGTGTAGGGCACCACCTGTCGTAGGCACCCTAGAGTAGTAGAGGAAGGATAGAGTATAATCATGTTTCTACCTAACACACTGGCTCCGTGTGCTCATTGATTTCGTGTGGTCTTTGACTCCGTGTGGTCATTGGCTCCGTGTGGTCATTGGCTCGTGTGCTCATTATGAAACTCCACGACTCTTTCCTTGAGGCTCAGAGTGGATTCGACAAGGACACATGCTGGTCAGCTGACCTCAGCAAACACGGTAGGGTGGTGACCTGCCCGCCATGCTTTTGTGTTTGTATCCCCGTCCAAGCAGGAAATCTTTTAACTGACCCCCAGATCCACCCAGTCTATATCTGGTGCTATTACATTTCAGGTGTCAATTGAACACCTGGCCCACCTTGAGTGTCGACTATTATATACATATATGAGTCTAACACTATACACCCTCGAGGTGTGGATACAAGTCGTTGACTTGACTCGTGTCTGTTTGGGAAACAACAAACAGATTGATGTTAGTTTCACGTGGATGTTCCGAGATATTTCAACTGAACTTGAGTGTCCTGTATGTCCCCAGCTGTCCTACCATGTTATTATGTATGACTCCAGCTTAACCTGGATGTTTCATGTGATTCCTACTTCACTAGGATGTTACATGTGATTCCTACTTCACTAGGATGTTACATGTGATTCCTACTTCACTAGGATGTTACATGTGATTCCAGTACTGCAAGGATGTTTCATGTGATTCCTACTTCACTAGGATGTTACGTCGTGATTCCACCGCTGCAAGGATGTTTCATGTGATTCCTACTTCACTAGGATGTTACGTGTGATTCCACCGCTGCAAGGACGTTTCATGTGATTCCTACTTCACTAGGATGTTACGTGTGGGTGGGTGTGTGCGTGTCGGTTATGGAATGGGTGGGGGATGTATGTGTGGGTGGGGAAATGTGTGTGGTTGGGGGATCGGTGGGTGGGTGGCGGCATGTATGTTTGACTGAGTCTGTGTGAGTGCGTGGAGGTATGTGTGGGTGGGTGGGGAGTGTAGTGGGTTGGGGATGTGTGGGTGGCTGCGGGGTATGATGGTGGATGGGGGATGTGTCTCACAACATTGCAATATGCACTGTTTATGTTTACAACTTTCATTTAACAATGTTTGTTTTTTTTTCATGTGAATGTACCATGCGTAATATTCATTGTTTATGCTTACAAAATCCATTTGACAATGTTTTTTTTTCCCCTATGTAAATGTAACATGCACATTTGATGAATGAAACATGAGTGATCGAAAGGGCCGAATGTAAGACGGGTCTGCGTGCCCAATTTGTTACCCTTTTAAAATAAAGTTCGTTCGTTCGTGTGATTCCACCGCTGCAAGGATGATTCCTACTTCACTAGAATGTTACATGTGATTCCTACTTCACTAGGATGTTACATGTGATTCCTACTTCACTAGGATGTTACATGTGATTCCTACTTCACTAGGATGTTACATGTGTTTCCAGTACTGCAAGAATGTTATGTGATTCCTACTTCACTAGGATGTTACGTGTGATTCCACCGCTGCAAGGATGTTTCATGTGAATCCTAATTAACTAGGATGTTACGTGTGATTCCACCGCTGCAAGGACGTTTCATGTGATTCCTACTTCACTAGGATGTTACGTTTGATTTCTACTTCACTAAGATGTTACGTGTGATTTCAGTACTGCAAGGATGTTACATGTGATTCCTACTTCACTAGGATGTTACATGTGATTCCAGTACTGCAAGAATGTTTCATGTGATTCCAGCGCAACTAGGCTGTTTTATGTGTTTCTAACTTCACTAGGATGTTACATGTGATTCTAACTTCACTATGGGGATTCGTGTGATTCCAGCTTCATGTAGATCCCCGTACATTGGCCAGGGATCGTCGTCGCCTGCCAACATATCAGATAATATTCTAGCGATTGTGGGTCACTGAAGATAAACAGCCAAACACGTAGAAATAACAACACGTCTTTCAACAGATGTCGCACTGGTTGGGTTCAAGAACGGCGAGGTCCTTGACCTGGAGGCAAGGTTACCCATTCATTGACCAACTGTAAATAGTGCACATCTCGAGACCACAAAGCTCTGATTGTATTCATGCTCTTGTCGGGTGGGGGGGGGGGAGGGGGGGGGGTTGTTTCCGCATGAACGAGGGATGAAGGGGATAGGTAGAGCATGGAGGAGTGTGGAGTTTAGACAGAGATAGTGGAGATATACATATCAAGTTTGCACCAAATGGCTGTACAGAATATTAGGAGACTTATTTCTCTTCGCGGGAACAGAACAGTTTGATTTGAGTTTCACTAGTATGTTCCTTGAGATTCCGACATATCTTAGATACCTGTATGGCTTCAGTTTTGCGTGCATATTTGTCTAAATCAAAAGTCACTAGCATATTTTGTGTGATTCAACTTCACTAAACAGTCTCATGGGACTATAATTTCACTAGAGTTTTTCTTGTGATTCACTAGGATGTCTTACGTGATTCCTACTTTACTGGAATGTTTCGTTTGATTCTAACTTGTCGAAAATGTTCCATGTGATTCTGACTTCACTAAGATGTTTTGTATGATTCCAATTTCACTCGGATGTTTGTATGATTCCAATTTCACTCGGATGTTTGTATGATTCCAATTTCACTCGTATGTTTGTATGATTCCAATTTCACTCGGATATTTGTGTGGTTCCCATTTTCACCTGGGAGCTGCTTGTGATCCCATCTTGACTCCCACACCACAGCTAGTGGTCAGCGGTAGTGGTCGCAGCCTGAGATCGCCGATCGTGCTTTATCGTCTGTAGGTCACTGAATGTAAACAGCTGAACGCGTCTTTCAACAGACTTGTGTACACGTAGAAGTAACAAAACTTCAGTCAACAGGCGTATGTACACGTAAAGTAACAAAACGTCATTCTACAGACTTATGTGCACGTAGAAGTAACAAACGGCATGCAACAGACTTGTGTACACGTAACGTAAGAAGACGTCATGCAACATACTTGTGTACACGTAAAGTAACAAAACGTCATTCAACAGACTTGTTTACACGTAGAAGTAACAAAACGTCATTCAACAGACTTTTTTACACGTAGAAGTAACAAAACGTTATTCAGCAGACTTGTTTACACGTAAAAGTAATAAAACGTCATTCAACAGATATTGCACTAGTTGGGTTCAAGAACGGCGAGGTCCTTGTCTTGGGGGGCAAGGTTACGCATTCATTGACCAACTGTAAAAAGTGCACTTCTGGTGAACACAAAGCTCTGACTGTATTCCCGCGCCTGCTAGCGGGCGTCTTGTCTCCGGCTGACTGTTGCTTGGTGGGGTAGTTTGAGCATGTTGTGTGGGGCTTGGAGAGACAGTTTAAAACATCTAATATACTGAAGCACATTAAAACCGCAACATCTGTACAATCCAGGAACAGAGTGCGAAATCTAAATATAAGTGTTTACAAGTTTACATAATTGGAATTTATATTCATTTTCCTATGAATTTAAGCTGGACATTAATTTGTACATTTGCTTGATACGAAATTCGCTACATTCTGTGCTGGCAAGGTAGAAAACTAAAAATGCAACCAATAATTTAAAAAAAAATGCATTCACACTATCCTCGTTATCTGGTATGTCCACCGTGTGCTTGTAAACAAGCTTGGCAGCGGCTCCTCGTGGAACGCACAAGTCTCTGAAGGAAATTCCAGAGAATCAGGTCCCATTGATGCAGCTTCAAGCTGTTGCGGGTTAAGTGTAGAACCTTGCCTGTAGACTCTGCGTCCAAGCTCGTCCCACAGATGTTCTATAGGGGCCATGTCTGGTGATAGGGCAGGCCTATCAATCGCCACAATGTTCTACTGCTGTAGATATTGCTACGTAATGCATGCGGTGTGTGCACGTGTATTATCCTACTGAATAAGCTGCAAGTCTGGCTAATTTGTAAACGGAAGAGCAATCAATGCATCCAGAACCGCGTCTCGATAGGTCACAGCATTAACATTTCCACGGAAGACGTGAAGAGGCAAGCGATGGTGAAAACGCAATCATCCCCAAATGTGAATACTGTCACCACCAAATCGGTTGTGCTGACGAACACAGCAATCTGCAAAGCCCACTCCACACCATTGCCAAATCAGCATACGTCCATCAGCAAAGATTGGATCTGCTCTCGTCTGTGAATAGGACAGCATTTCACTGCAGTCTAGTCTATCTGACAAGTTGCTCTGCCCATTACAGGCACTGCTGACGATGTTTGTGAGTGAAGTGTGTCTACTATAAGGTTGTCTTGCAGTTAAGGCCTGGATCACTGAGCCGTCGTAATGACTGTCATTTAAGAGACTTGGCCACGTCTACCCACTATTGCTGTTGCTGTTTGACTTGCCGGGAGAATACAATCCCTTGGGTGACTCAGCACAATTTAACGATATTACGCGGGGATAGAAACTTGTGGTTGGCCCGAAGTCTAACTTGGGCACTGTCAGTGGTTCCTTAATGTTCATTGAGACCTACAATAGTGTGGTGGTGCAATTCATCTTGGCAATGGCCCGCGAGCTCATTCCGGTCTCCAACAAACCAATCGCTAATTGGCGGTCGCTTTCAGATAGGCGTGGCACTTCATGCACATGTACTGTGTGTTTTGTCTCAATGGCCTTTTCATAACGAGTATACTGCCACAACGAGTGCACATTTTCAGGATCATAGCTGTTGGAAATCCTGTTGCACGTGTAACTTTCATTGTTTTAATGTAGTCTGTACACAAACCTGTGGGTTTAATCATGCACTGTGCATTCCAGCAGCCATTTGCTCTCTACCTCGTGACAAACATGGGGGAAATCGATTCCCATACTTTTTTCCCAGCTTCTCGGCATCAGTACTGTATATGTAAAATGCTGCGATTTTAATATGCTTCAGTATATATCACATAATGCCTATTATTGGCTGGACATGCATTTGAAGAGATATCTAAGTAGACCCAAAATAAACATGATAAATAAAATGTCCTAAACAGACAACATACGGCCACAATCAAGGTCAAGACGTACTCTGTCCACACACGCTCACGAGACTGACCACCAACTGTTTGAATAACTAGGACTTGATGATATTACCGTTGTTATATAAGTCCAGATAAATAGGACGCTGTCAGTGGACAGCGGCAGAAACAGCACTGACTGAAGGGCCAGTCAACACCTGTGGGTTTAGTTCTCGTGGAATCAAGCAGCTGCTTGTGGCAACTTGCCAGCACAACTACCCGCCATTCTGCCGAAGAGCGGAAACCCAAGCGCCACTGGATCGCCAACAACAACAGCAATCCATTACTTTGGACTCCACGACCCATCAGCATGAATACATCAGCGTCTCCTACACAACCTCTCGTGGTCTCTCGTAGCCTGGCCACACCGGAAGCTAATCAACACAGCCAGAAATATCATGCCCACTTCATCAATGGCGGCTCATCAGCACTGGCTGTCCTCTGTTTGTCGGCTGGTTTCCGGTTCCGGGTGACGCCATGTTTGAGCCGATGCTAAAAATGTCAGAATCAGTTGGAAATAGAAAGAGGGGATTAAAACGCGGATAAAAGGGGGGGGGGGCGCTCTGTGGTGAAGGGGTTCAGCCACACACCTCGGGATCTGAAGGTTGTGGATTCTTTGGTGAAGGGGTTCAGCCGCACACTTGGTGCTCCGAAGGTTGTGGGTTCGATTCCAGATTCCATCATTTAGTGCATGTGTGCAGTTTTCTCGGAAAATCATCGGGGTCGCCGCTGGAGCTACGGAGTTTGTGTGCACTGTGCGACACTTTCTGCAGGCCACCCTGCGGAAAGAGACTGATCGATGTCGGATAAAACCCGGTGCATTGATGTCGATCCTCTTGAATTTAAACTACTATAAACCTTCTCTGACTCTCAGCTTCCCTCTCTCTCTTCCTCTTCCTCTCTCCCTCTATCTCTCGCTCTCTCTCACTCTCTCTCTCTCTCTCTGCCTCTCTCTCTGTCTCTCTCTCTGTCTCTCTCTGCCTCTCTCTCTCTCATTTTCTATCAATCTTTCTTTTTCTCGCTCTCTAAGTCTTTATTTCTGTTTGCATCCTTTTCTCTCTCTCCTCTCTTCTCTCTCTTCTTTCCCCCCTCTCTCTCTCTCTTACTCTCTCTCTCTCTCTCTCTCTCTCTCTCTCACTCTCTCTCTCTCTCTCTCATTTTCTATCAATCTTTCTTTTTCTCGCTCTCTAAGTCTTTATTTCTGTTTGCATCCTTTTCTCTCTCCCCTCTCTTCTCTCTCTTCTCCCCCCCCCTCTCTCTCTTACTCTCTCTCTCACTCTCTCTCTCTCTCTCTCTCTCTCTCTCTCTCTCTTCTTCTTCTTCTTCTCTTTTCCTTTCTCTTTTTCTCCCTCAGAAAGTATTTCCTTCTTTGACAACCCTTTGTATTGTTTTCTTGTGTAGATTTGTCATTGCCTTTACCCTAGGTTTACTTGTGCTTAGATGTCTCATTCTCTTTAACGTATAGTTGCACATGTCTACATGCATCATTCACATTACTATATATTTATATTACTATCACATTTATCTCTTTGTCTCTCTATCTCTTTCTAGCTCTATATTTTCTCCATCTTTCAGTCTCTCTATCTCTTTTATTTATCTCTCTAACTTTAAATATCTCTCAATCTTTCTCTATGTTTCTCTATATAACTAACTATATACCTCTCTATTTTTCTACATCTTTAGTTTTTTTTTTTCTCCGTATTGTCTTTCTGTTTCCTGCCTACCTCCTTTACTGTCTGCCTCCCTCCCTGCCTCCATGCCTGCTTCCCTTCTGCTTTCCTGCCGGCCTCCTTGCCTGCCTGTCTGCCTGCTTCCCACCCTGCCTGCCATCCTCTCTTTCTCTCTCCTTTCTGCCTACCTCCCCGCCTGCCTGCCTTCCTACCTGTCTCTAATGTCTACCTCTATGCCTGCCTCTCTTCTGCCTTCCTGCCTGCAGGCCTTCCTCCCTATCTGCCTTCAGGCCTTCCTCCCTATCTGCCTTCCTCTCTGCCTCCATGTCTGCCTCCCTCTCTGCCTCGCTTTCTCCCTGTCGGCCTCCCCCTTCCCTGCCTGCCTTCATGTGTGCCTCCATGTCTGCCTCTATGCCTCCCTCTTTGCCTGCCTCCCTCCCTGCCTGGCTGGTTTCCTCCCTGCCTGCTTCCCTCCCTCCTAGCTTCCATTTCTGCCTCCGTACCTACCTCTCTCTGTCTCCCTCCCTCTCTCCCTCCCTGCCTGCCTCCATGCCTGCCTGCCCACCTCTCTTCTGCCTTCTTGCATGCCTACCTCCCTCCCTGCCTGCCTGTCTCCCTTCTGATTCCTTCCTGTCTTTCTCCCTCCCTCTCTCCCTGCCTCCCTTCTGCCTTTCTGTCTGCCTCCCCCTCCCTACCTCCCTTCTGCCTGCCTCCCTCATGCCTGCCTCCCTTCTTCCGTCCTGCCTTCCTCCCTACCCTGCCTACCTCCTGTATTCCTCCATGACTGCCTACATTCCTGCCAGCCTACCTCTCTGCAAGCCTACCTCTCTGCCTGCCTGCCTTCCACCTTGCCTACCTCCCTTCCACCTTGCCTACCTCCCTTCCACCTTGCCTACCTCCCTTCCACCTTGCCTACCTCCCTTCCACCTTGCCTACCTCCCTTCCTGCCTACCTTCCGACCTGCCTACCTCCCGGCCTGCCTACCTCCCGGCCTGCCTCCCGTGTCCACGTCAGTGAGAACCTGACTAGTCCAGCCGTTAAGCTCATTGTAACGCCACAACCCACCCACCTCGTTCTCTTCAAGTGTACACAGCTGTGAATATTCACAGCTGACAGCCGTTATCGTATATTTTCCAACTGCAGCTGACAACTAATTATCTTAACAGCCGTCATTGTCATCGCCTATGCTTTATTTATATTTATGACATATCTCCCAGCCTCTCTTTCCCTTTCTCTCTCGCGCTGTGTGTATTTGTGTGTGCGTGTGTGTGTGTGTGTGTGTTATATATATATGGCATCTAGTGAGTCGTGCATGGCAAGTGTATTCATATATACATATGTATAAGAGATGGCTATTGTATGCTCATCATGCGACTTCCGTGTACATGTAATATAATATACGTTATTTCCATACACTGAATCCCCATATAATCCCCTGCTGTGTCGATGGTTCATTGATTCCAGGATATATAAATATATACCCGGCTGCTCTACTCGTACTAATCCCTGAATAATTAACATTACAACCCTCATTTGAAGAGATCTATGTCGTGTTCAATGAACCAAACATTTGAAGAGATCTATAACATGTTACAATGAACCAAACATTTGAAGAGATCTATGTCATGTTACAATGAACCAAACATTTGAAGAGATCTATGTCATGTTACAATGAACCAAACATGTGAAGAGATCTATGTCATGTTACAATGAACCAAACATTTGAAGAGATCTATTTCATGTTACAATGAACCAAACATGTGAAGAGATCTATGTCATGTTACAATGAACGAAACATTTGAAGATATCTAAGTCATGTTACAATGAACCAAACATTTGAAGAGATCTATGTCATGTTACAATAAACCAAACATGTGAAGATATCTATGTCATGTTACAATGAACCAAACATTTGAAGAGATCTAGCTCATGCTACAATGAATCAAACATTTGAAGATATCTATGTCGTGTTACAATGAACCAAACATTTGAAGAGATCTATGTCCTGTGACAATGAACCAAACATTTGAAGATATATATGTTATGTTACAATGAACCAAATATTTGAAGAGATATTTTCGTGTTGCAATGAACCAAACATGTCATGTTTAAATGAACAAAACATTTGAAGAGATCTTTTTGTGTTGCAATGAACCAAACATTTGCTGCTAACGATCTGCCGAGTTTTTCATCTGGTCTGTCATCAGTACCCGGGGTGGGGAACCCTTTTTTCTGTCAAGAGTCATTTTGGATATTTATAACGTCATTCCCGCGTCATACGAAACTATCATCTGAAAAATTAGCCTGCTATGTTATGTTAGACATGAAGTTAACTCTCCCCTAATGTGGTGTTATGTTAGACATGAAGTTAACTCTCCCCTAATGTGGTGTTATGTCAGACATGTAGTTAACTCTCCCCTAATGTGGTGTTATGTCAGACATGTAGTTAACTCTCCCCTAATGTGGTGTTATGTCAGACATGTAGTTAACTCTCCCCTAATGTGGTTGTCAACAACTCATGTTTCAGGCATCATCGGATTACTTCTCCCACACCATACAAGAAGCTTGCAAGTCGTGTGCGAGGAATGAAATGGTACCTTTTATTGCCGTTGGCTCTTTACAATTGCAAAACAGTCGCTATCTAATCACACATAAAGTCACAATATTCTCTATCACTAGTTTTCCTAAACCCTATAGCTAATCTCTATCTACTAGGCTATACGAAAACTATCTCTATTCTACACGATGTGAACACTACAGAGTCAGTCCCCAGTCTGACTTCCTTCACTCCCGTCGCTACACGCCACGCGGAAGGACCTTCATGCGTCCTTCGGCTCTTTGCGTGCTAGGTCAGTTAGCACGCTTCTATTAGCTGTCTTTGGTTTGAGTGGCAATCGTAGCGATCACGCAGGCGTGCTTCTGTCGTGACCAGTAGTGCTAACTATCTGGTCAACGCCTCCGTGTGAGGACTAGTTAATAGTCCCCCTTTTCTATCATCTATCCTGCCCTGATCCCGGGCACTATGTTCCCTCTAATCTATCTGAGGTTGACCCCACGTCCCGGTAGTGCTCTATCATGAGGCAGGCTTCCTGCCTCCTGCTTCAGTCTTTGACACACACCCTCCCCTCCTGTGTTGCGTCATCAACTTTGACTCATTGGTTGTGACGCAAGAGGTTTCTAAAAAAATTAGTGTGTCTAATTTTTGTCAAAGACTGTAGATAACCTGGCTTTGGGCTACTCAATAGACCTACTGACTAATGTCACAATGTAGCATCACTTTACTTGGCTACTGGCAATCGCCACATACTTGTCTGGTTGGCGTGAGCCCTCTTCTCAATCGCAATATTATATTAATTAGAGGTATGTCTGAACCGGACCGTTGTCTTATAAGACCTGCCCTCAAATAGTAAATTAACTCACTACCCATACAAAGTTGACTTTCTGAAGGTCAACACATGAATTGCTTCATGTCCCCCATATAATATTAAACAACCATTACACAAGCTGTGTGCGACAGGCTTTACCTATCTCGCTTCCGCGTGTAAAGTCATATTTCACTGTTAAGTTAGTGTTTCGTTGTCTATTATGTCCCCTGACCCGGAGTTATCTCCCTTTGATCTAATAAAAGTGTATGCAATTTATATGTTTGTTTTTCTGGTTGTTTGTGTGTTTGGATGTAATTAAACGTATAATCTACCCTCTAACATGTGTATCTAACTATCATGTGTATGTAAGTTAGTTTTTCAAGTGCCATAATTCATTTAACTGTGGTCACAAACATGTGTATAATACAAATCTGTGACTACGTTTCTGTCTTATGAGACTCAAAATACTTTCACTAAGATCCTAAACTAAACTACACAAAATACATTCATTACAACACATTTTCAACCTTGAAACCAACATTTGACGGCAACAAAAACAAAAAGTTTTGTCGAGCGGCAAAAAAATCCGCTGACTGTTCTCACTCTCTCCTGTACACCTTACATTCGTTCTCACTTTCACACTTCCGTCACACATCTTTCACCTTCCCTTATGTCACACTTCTTTTACCCTCACTATTGGCACACATCTTTTACCCTCATTTCTGTCACACATCTTTCATCCTCATTTCTGTCACACTTCTTTCATCCTAATTTCTGTCACACATCTTTCATCCTCATTTTTGTCACACTTCTTTCATCCTCATTTCTGTCACACATCTTTCACCCTCACCTTTGTCACACATCTTTTACCTTCATTTCTGTCACATAACTTTCACTCTCATAGTTATTTAAAAACCCCGGAGTGACACTGTACAAGCTTGGCTCAGTTTGACAGAGTTGAGCCTAATGACTGTGCATCAACCGTTGCACACGTCAAGTATTTACAACATATTTACATGTAAGAAAAAAGGGTTGATGGTTTGTACCCTGGTGTTATTAATCACTCTATTCTACTGAAATATTACTCTAAATACTGACATACTAATACTAGTTCTATAAATATACATTTAATGCGTTGCCTATTTTAATCTATCTGTCACATTAATCCTAAAATAAGCTTACATTACTCCTAATATTTATCTAATTTAAGGGATATAATTTACCTATGTGAAATGAAATTGATGTGAGATGAGTTATGTCTCTTTGTGAAATGGGTAATGTGAAATGTAATAAGTTACGTCCCTTTCTAAAATGGGTGATGTGAAATATAACATATTCTAACTAATGTTTTTAAATGAAACAAACTATATGATTGATATTCTTATTCTATATGGTGAAAATGATGTATCTTTAAGTGTATAATATTTCTATTCTATTATGGTGTAACCTAATCATGCTACTAAATGATGACGTTTGTTAAATGGATTGGTTTAAGATGGAATGAAATCAAATTAAATGAAACAAATTGAAATATAATAAACTGAATGATACTATTCATATCTAAACTTCTTATAATTAGTTGTATCTTTAAATTACTATCCTAATCTAATTTTAAAGCTAAATAAATGGGCAAATTAATAATCTATCTAAACTAAAATGAAAAAGTATTATATTATCTAAATCTAACTGTAAATTAAAATGACATAATCTATCTATATTTTATCACTATATTAAAACATTATGATACATATCACATTAAGTTTATATATACATGGTCTTTAAATACCTCAGGTTAGTCGTTGCCATTAATGTTCAGAAACATGTTTTCATTGGCATAATATCTATACAATTGTTCTGGGTATTTGAAATCCATTACACAGTCATATTTGTTCTATGGGTATTGCACCTGTAGAGTTCGTTTGTAAAGTAGACTACTGTTTTCGTGTCTGTATGTATATAATCATCTGACACTGTTTTTCTCTGTTTAACACAACTAATTCACTGGAACATATATGGAGCTTAGCAAGTAATAAGCTGTCCTAGTTCACAAGGTGATATATTTGTTCCCAGAGTAAAGTTCTTACTTTTGATGTCTACGGACACATAGCAGGTCAATGTTTTTGGTACTTAGTTCAGCACATAATATTCATGTATTTATAACATATTTCACATAGAATATTTGACTGTACTAAATTAACATCTATTACTCTAAACTCTTATGTGGAAATTTCTGGTATTGCTACATCAGATGATCGACTAAGGGTATCAGCCAAGATGTTATCTTTCCCCTTAATATGCTCTATACTAAAGGTGTAATTTTGTAGTATTAGCGACCACCTGTATATTCGGTCATTTCGATGTACACCACTCTGTATGACCGTTATTGGGGAGTTGTCAGTCTGGACAATGAAGTGCACACCCGACAGAAATCGATGCAGCTTTCTCACCGCATAGATGACGCTTAAGGCTTCCAACTCGGATATGGAATATCTGGACTCGGTGGGTGTGATCTTACGGCTCACGTAGCAAATCGGATGGAAGATGCCCTCATAAAATTGGCCTAGTACTGCAGCGATGCAGATCCTGCTGGCATCTGTCCTGAGATAATAAACGAGCCTCGGATTAGGCAAGCGGAGGATTGGAACATTACTAAACAAAATTTTCAATTTTGACAATGCAGAAATTAATAATGCATCTTTGACATCCAATTTTACAGAAGCTTTTAAAACATTGGAAAATACACTTGTAATCTCCGCTAAATTTGGAATAAATTTACTATAGTAATTCACTAACCCCAAAAGGCTTCTGACCTGTTTCTTGGTGGTAGGCATGGTCAGATTCATAATTTTGGTAATAATTTTCTGGTCAGTCTTTAGTTGACCTTGAGAAATGACATGACCCAAAAAATCAATTTCTTCTAGGCCCAATTCGACTTTGCTCGGTTTGACAGTGAGCCCGAAGAGTCGCAACCTATTAAAGACATGTCTCAGTTTCAGTAGGTGTGTTGTCCAGTCATCAGTATGGACACATATATCATCTATATAGGTCACTGTATTCGTCACTCCATGAAGTAGATCTCTAGTTAAGCGTACGAAAGTGGCAGGAGCGTTTCGAAGTCCGAAAGGAAGAAAACGCCACTCGTAAAGTCCTAAAGGTGTTGAAAAAGCAGTAAGATGGATTGATTGAGACTGCATAGGGACTTGCCAATATCCCTTAGTGAGATCTAATTTAGAAAAGATTTTGGAGGTGGACATGTCAAGAATAAGATCTTCGCAGGAAGGAATTGGCTCTGCGTCGATCTTGGTGACGTTGTTGAGCTTTCGATAGTCCACGCACAGACGAATTGTAGAATCTTTCTTCTTAACTAGAACAATTGGAAAAGAGTACTCAGAGGTGGATTTCTGGATGATCCCACTAGCCTCTAAATTCAGAATTTCCTTATTTAGATTTTCCCTATAGCTTAGTGGGATTGAGTACGGCCTGCATTTAATAGGCTTAGAGTCCGAAAGAAGAATGGAGTGTTCGATTCTGTCCCTCCTACCTGGAATGTGTCTTTGTATTCCGTCACTAATTCTACTAATTGTCGTCGTTGACTGTCTGTTAGTCCCTGTTCTATATGTATGCTATCTAATGTAGCAGTCTTGTCTACAATAGGAACTGGTAGTTCCATTCCGTCGTCGTCTACCTGATTCAGTACGGTGGTGGTGCTAAGTGTGTATTCTGTATTCTCGCTAAGTGTATGCTCGTCGGATATGCCAGTCTCGCTAACTAGTGTAGTTGCGTTGTGTATGTCTGTCGTCTGATCACTTGGTGTGGGTGCACTGTGTTCGTCTGTCTCTACTTCTGTCTCTTGTCGTGAATAGTAAGGTTTCAACATGTTGACATGGAATATCTTTAAGTTTCCGTTTATTGATATTTCATAGTCAACATCTGAAATTTTACGTACCACCTTGAATGGCCCTTGCCATGAAGTCAATAATAAATTTCGTTTGTCAGGAAGCAAGAGAACTATGTCTTGATCTGGTTCAAGTTCAATTGTTCTCGCCCCTTTGTTGGCATATTGGCGGTAGATTTGACCCTTCCTCTCCAAAGCTGCCTTAGCTATAATACACGATTTCATGATTTTATCTCGTGTTTCAGTCACCATTTCATAAGGTGTTTTTGGTTCGGGAATTTGAATAGAATTCGTTATTGCCTGATGATAAATGGTTAGGGGTCCACGTGGGTTAGCCCCGTACACTAATTCAAACGGTGAGAAACCCGTGCTTGAATGGGGAATCTCCCGATAGGCGAACAGCACTGTTGGTAACAGTGTATCCCAATCAGCTGGGTTTTCTGCTGTTACCTTAGCCAGCATATGTTTAAGATCTCCATTAATTTTTTCTACTATCCCATTGCTGGCTGGATGGTACGCTGTCGTGAAATGTTGTTTAATCCCTAACATTTTTGTAAGGGCTTGCGTTGCAGCCGATATGAATTGAGTTCCACGATCGGATAAAATGATCCGTGGAAATCCGAATCGTGAGAACAGGTGTAGAAATACATTGGCAACATCTTTGGAGGTGATGTACTTCAAAGCTACTGCCTCAACCCACCTTGTACATAGGTCGACCATCGTTAATATGAAGCGATTTCCTTTGCTGGACACCTGATTCAGGGGTCCAACAATATCTACCGCCACACTCTCAAATGGCCTAGAAGCCAGTGTAGAAGGTTGTACTTCAGCTGTAGCATGTTTACCCTTTCGTACTAACTGTTGACAGACATTACACGAACGACAAAATAATTTAATATCATTGCAAAAACCTGGCCAATAAAAATGAGCCTGAATTCTGGCCCTGGTTTTGTCATATGCAAGATGGCCAGCAAACGGTGACTCATTTGCAATCTTTAGCACAGTTATGCGATGTTGTACAGGTAACACCGTTTGCTGAATCTCATGGTTACCAGTAGTATAATATCTAGTAAGGATGCCATTATTTAATCTGAAGAACCATGATGCGTTCTTTGTCACTTTGGCTCGTTCTTTCAATACTTTTAAATAAGGAGACAAACTAGGATCAGCTTTCTGCTGTTCTATGAATTTTTGTCTGTTGGTATCATCTGTGCTAGATGGAGAAAGCACCAGTAGTCTCTCATCTTGTAGCGTGTCTTGATGTTTTATAGTGTCTGCTCTGGTTGTTGCATTAACTGCATTCAGTTGGTTCCATGCAGTTATTTCATCGCTAGTACATTGTTTTAGTTGGGGTAAGCAACCCAGAATTAAATCAGTACAAGGGTTGTCAAGTACAGCACAAGTAAATGTACCCGAAAGGAAAGGAGTGTTAATACGGGCTTTGGCCAAAGGGTAAATTTCAATGTTACCCGAAAAGGTTCGGCATTTGACAGTCACCTGTATAATCCTCTTGACTCACCAGTTCCTTTCTGAGACCAATAAGGGTACTACCGCTGTCCAGCAAACATTGGCATGGTCTATCATTGACCATTGCATTGTGGAACTCTAAATTGCCTCTGGAGGCTAAGGCTGCATTCACACTCTCAGATGAGAATGGAACTGTATGTCCACATTCTAATTTTCCGTCAGCATGAAATTGGTGACATCGCTCACAACTGTCAAAACTCAACATATCGTTTACACAACACACCTCTTCCGTTTGGTTAACAGGTAATTCATTTTTAACATCAAACTCAGTCTCACTACCACTATCAGAAGATGTATCAAGTAAAATAGCATTGTTGGCTTTCATACGTTGGCGGCCTAGGCACTTATTTGAATAATGGCCATTTAATGGCACGCCGGTATGCAGATCTTTTGTTCTGTAGCTTCTTAATAACATTTTCAAGATGTGCCGGATAACCTGGCGATTTGTCACACATTGAATAAGTGTCATGTAAAAGTTGACAGTGGATACATTTTGAAATTGTTCTATCTTTCTTGTCAATTTTATTAAATGGTTTTCTATTGCTCTGATAGTTTTTAGATTGATCTTTTACAAAGGAAACTATTTCAGAGTCTTTTGAAGTCTTAAAAATATTTCTGTTTGAAGAAAAATATGCCGACCCTTTCTTTTCAAACTGTTCTATGGTTTCAATGTCTGACTGCTGCAAAAATTTAGCAAAAGAGGATGGTATCGTGGATATTACTTTATCCATAGTTATTAAGTTTTTCAATCTATCAAAGTCTTTTCCTATGTTAGCTGCTTTAAGCCACCTATTTAGTACACTTTGAACATTTGAGACGTAGTCAATGAAAGTCTCAGTAGGTTTAGGTTTTAAATTTGAGAACTGAACCTGATACCCAGGGGCATCAAGTAAAAAGTGTTGCATAATCCTATCACGGATGTATTGGTAGTCAGATCTAAGATCGGTTGGTATAGATTCTATCACTTTAAGGGGCTCACCACTCAGGTTCTTCATATAAATCATAGCCCACATCTCTAAAGGAACTTGGTGATATTTAAACTGATACTCGACATTTTCTGTCCACGCAGATATTGAATCGTCTTTACAATATGGTTTGATAATATTTTTGTATTTGTTGAACTTATTTTCTTCTTGTTGACTTTTAAGTTTAGTGGCAGAGATCTCTGCGTGTGAGTCTACATCCATCTCTTTCATCTTTAAGTGTGTCTCTGATTCTACTTGTATTTGTTTTTCCTTAACTCTTGCCATTTCATCTATCTCTTTTTGCTTTAGTTCTCTTTCTTGATCTAATTGCTTTTGCTTTAATTCTTTTTCCTGATCTATTTGCCTTTGCTTTAATTCTAGTTCTTTCTGTTTAATCTGTTTGTCATCTTCTAGATGTTTTTGTTTTGTTATTTCCGCTAGTTCTGCAATCTCCTTTTGGTGTTGTCTTTCTAGTGCCCGTTCATTTCTCTCAGCCTCTTTTGCTTCTTTAAATTTTTGATCCGCATATTGTTCTAGCTCTTTACCTGTGTATTGCAATTCTTTGCCTGCTTTAATGAAGTCAGCTAGAGTAGCCATGTTGTTGGGGAATTGGCTTGCGTTGACTTTAACTGACTGTTTCAATTAGTTATTTTTCTTTGATATGCTATGTTATTTAATATCTAAGCACTACAAATCGTACTCTTTGTTTACATTCTGGAAAATTGTATTCTCCAAAAAATTAGAGCACAAAGTCTGTTCATACAATACAAGCTGAAAAAGAGATGCACTATTAATCACAATGCATGCCAAAAACGTAGGTTTTACTCATCTTAATGTTCCCGAGAACAAGGAACAACACGTCAGCAACACCGTTCCCGTTGTTTGGCACCCCGGAATACACACGAGTTTTCTACTCAGGTCACCTTGTTTGGCACATCGGCACACACTCACGTTATCTATCAGCTGTAGTGCACCCTGGTTACAGAGCAGCAACAATTAACAACTCGTAAACGAAAAATAGATTTTTGACAAATTGGTACAATGACACTGACATGCCCACGAACAAACAGAATATCGATTAATTAATATTTAATGTCAATGTCCTGTCTTCGTTCTACAGTAATATGTCTTTCGTTACTAACCTAGTTTAATCTATGGAAGTATGGTGCAGACCACATCTAATTTGCATAGCCGAAAGTAGTGCCCTCGTGACGGTAAACAAATAGAAAAGTACGAAAAAAATTCAATAACTGCTTTTAAATAAATATAAATATAATAATAATGTGTAAATAAATAAATATATTCATTCTCTAACTTAAATAAACAAATAATAGTTAATACATCGTGAAGATTCAGGCAGGCAGTAGCTTGGCAGTTTGTCAACACTGAAATGCTGATTCCAAATGGCGAGGCCCAACTGCTTGTCAATCGTGCCACGTCACAGGCGCAGCGCTATTTTTAGCTTGCAAAAATCAATACTGTCGCTGACCTCTGTATTGCTCCGCCATGAATCATTTTTGACAATTATTTAAACACAAATAAATAATTACATAAATAAATGAAAGAAGAACTTAATATGAATACTTACAACTTTGAAAAACACATTATTTAAATATATAACATTCTAATAAGCACAAATAAACATTATTTCATCACGATAGGCACAATTCTGCTGGCAACTCGATCTAGTCTGCATACGTCATCGTCACTGACACAAATTAAACATTTAATCTTTGTAATATCCTATCCGTAAACCTAGTCTAGAGCCGTGGGTAAGTGTTATAGCTTGAACTCAGGTTCAAGCCGCACTTCTGACACCACATTTAATCCTATTGCCTGTCAACAACTCATGTTTCAGGCATCATCGGATTACTTCTCCCACACCATACAAGAAGCTTGCAAGTCGTGTGCGAGGAATGAAATGGTACATTTTATTGCCGTTGGCTCTTTACAATTGCAAAACAGTCGCTATCTAATCACACATAAAGTCACAGTATTCTCTATCACTAGTTTTCCTAAACCCTATAGCTAATCTCTATCTACTAGGCTATACGAAAAATATCTCTATTCTACACGATGTGAACACTACAGAGTCAGTCCCCAGTCTGACTTCCTTCACTCGCGTCGCTACACGACACGCGGAAGGACCTTCATGCGTCCTTCGGCTCTTTGCGTGCTAGGTCAGTTAGCACGCTTCTATTAGCTGTCTTTGGTTTGAGTGGCAATCGTAGCGATCACGCAGGCGTGCTTCTGTCGTGACCAGTAGTGCTAACTATCTGGTCAACGCCTCCGTGTGAGGACTAGTTAATAGTCCCCCTTTTCTATCATCTATCCTGCCCTGATCCCGGGCACTATGTTCCCTCTAATCTATCTGAGGTTGACCCCACGTCCCGGTGGTGCTCTATCATGAGGCAGGCTTCCTGCCTCCTGCTTCAGTCTTTGACAGTGGTGTTATGTTAGACATGAAGTTAACTCTCCCCTAATGTGGTGTTATGTCAGACATGTAGTTAACTCTCCCCTAATGTGGTGTTATGTTAGGCATGAAGTTAACTCTCCCCTAATGTGGTGGCTGGAACTGCTTCTCTTTGGTGAGATGTATGATGTTAGCTGCATTGATGATGTTTCTGCTCGCAAGAGCTTGTCCAGGTGTGAGCCGGTCAGTTTGGACGCGGTCGACTATTTGCCAAAGTAGGTTTTGAAAACAGTTACATAAATAAACACACATAGTATTATTTGGCGCTCACAGAAGGAGAAAAGGGAAGTAGAGACTAGAGGACACACTAGACAACATAACATTTGAAAGCTATAGTTACCGACCGAGATTCGAACCTGTCACCTCCAAATAACAACAGCGCCTCTCTGCAGGAACAAGTGTACTACGACGCATGACCAACTAGACACTCCTCACATCGGACCGTAATGATGTGTCGAGTATATTAACAAACATTTAAAGAAGAGAAATGATTGGTCGGTTCTTTTGAAAAGAACTGCTCGCGGTAGTAACTTGCCCCAAACATGGAGGGATGTGTCAGTGTGTGTCTCTTATAAGTGGAACATGCGTCATTGCTTGTGTAACATTAATTCGCTTAATATAAATTTACGTTGCTATGGGGGGGGGGTGAAGAGAACCCACATTTATTGAATTTTGAGTCTCGCCTGCAGTTGCATTGGAAGGGCCAGACCAAATTATTTTGCGGGCCTTACTTGGCCCGTGAGCCGAACGTTCTCCGCCGCTGATCTACATGGGGTTCATAAATTATCTGTTGACATTTGATCCCGAATACATATCCACGCAGATCTACCTACATCTCACCTGACCATGGCTTTGCTTGGATGCCCGTGACAGCTTGTGCCTGAGGTCTGCAGAACTCACCCTCTGCTCATCTGAGGACGTGGGTAGCAGCAGCTGGTGAAGGCAGTGATGTGAAGACACATGGTGGGTCCTGCATGACAAGTGTATTCAGTGGTATTGATTCGCTCCGTTTAATGACATGTGAGCGAAGGAAAACACAGAAACAACAATCAGTATGTTGCTCGATTTAATGTCTGGTATTTTTCACCGCATCTCGTCAGATGAAAATTACAGAGTTATATATTGCATGAAGTGTATACATTAATTATACGTTGACTGATATACATAAATCTTATAGTCACTAGTATTATTCGAATGAGCAAAATCTTTTATCCCCACGGTAATTGCACATTTATAATGAGCTCTTTCTGTGTGCATACAACTGGTTGAAATCGCTTAATTGTTACAGTTTCACTATGTTTGAGCAATCGTTTATTGTTCCTCAATGATAGTATACGAAACGGTAGTTTATTAAATATTGAGAAATCTCCTATGAGGGTGGTTTATAGTCTGTCGACTTCACAAGGATTCCTGAAGACTGATTTACTCTCTGTTCCACGCACACTGTTATATGTTGGCCTTCTCGATTTGCTTGGCACTCACATTTAAATTGATAAATGCGGTTTGATTGTGGTGATGTAGTGTTATGTTGTTGTTGTTGTTTCGTTGTTTCAGTACATATATATTCTGACTCCGTTTAACTGTTGATGTTGTGACTTGTTATATTGGAATCTGGATGTTCTTTCTTTTCTCTGGTGGCTGTTGATTCCCTATTCGATGGAGGCGTGTGTAATTTTATGTCGTATGACGTCACTACACACTGGGCTTTCGCATGGTGGTTCAGTGTTGCCCTACGGCAACCACCCTATAGTATGACTGCTCGCAGTATCCAACCAGAGTTGGTTTTGGTATAGGTACTACATTTTCTGTTACCAAAAGTTGCCGGCGATGTTTCAAACGGCGATTTAAGCTTTATGGTTATTGTTCCCCGGTATTAAGGATATATATATAGTACTCGTTATATAGACGTTGCCGCTTGATTTAGTATAATTAATTAAATTGAGCATCCATTCTTACGCGTACTGTGAAATGTTCAAATATTTTAGTCGACGGGGTCATCCCAAACAGAAATTATTAAGATTGTATGCTAAGATGCGTCATGTTAAATTTCAATGGCGGGAATATAGCTGTTTTCCGTGTCATAATACAGCGATGATCATTTAATATTCTTATGGATTATTCAGAGCGACGAGATTATAATGATGCACGTTTGCATTCACCACACATTCTAGTATTTAGGAGTGGAGGAAGAGGCTGGAGGAAGAGGGAGTTTGAGGTTTTCATTTGAATTTTGCGTTCAAAATAAAAACCTGAGTTATCCCCCTTAGCGCAAAAAAAAAAAACAAGAGCAGTTATCTGCCCTTAGTTTACGTGTTTTGTGGTCACACTTTCCAGAGTGGGTTACCAATCTGCCAATGTTAAATATAAACTGACATACAAAAATTAATATCTCAGCTTACATTTGACGTACAGACTTGAATAAGGTATCGTTGGATTTGTATTTTCAAGAGGTATCCAACTATGCAGTTATATAATTAAAAAAGCAATTTAGAAAATGTTCCTAAAGTACCAAGGTATTTCCTCCCTTGCCCTCCAGGATGGTGTCAACAGGCTGGATCAGGCTTAAATCTGAGCTCATGAATATCGCCAGCATGAGCGGGAGAGTCATCGGCAGAACGAGCACAATGAAATATCACTTTGACAAGTACCACATACCAGGGATATATGGTGTTATACCAGGATGCAAGAAATCAGAGGCACAGAACATGGATCAAGTGAAGGCATTCTTACAGAAACTCACGAGTATTGATTGTCGCTCACAGATGTCATCATCATCATCATCATCATCATCATCATAGTCAAGTACCATGCTAGCTGGCGTAGGCGTTCATGGCTCTCCACAGATCTCGGTCTTTGGTGTTCTGGATCAACCCTGCTGATTATATTCCTCCATGCCACCGTCTCAATCCATCCAGAATCATTTCTCTTGGTCTGCCTTTGCCTCTCTTCCCCTCGATCTTTCAATTCGTCATAATGTTCTCCAATACCTCTCTTCTCATCACATGACCAAAGAAAGCTGTTTGTCTCTTTCTTATTGTTGTATATAATGTTCTAGTTTCTTTAGCCATTTTCAGGCAATCGTTGTTAGTTACTCTGACAGTCCAATGAATTTGCAACATTCGTCCCAGGAACCACATCTCTGTTGCTTCCAAGTTTTTCCTAATTTGTTCATTTACATTCCAAGATTCATTGCTATACTGCACAACATGTTCTATATAGCACTTCAGCACTCTCTTACATTCAATGATAGTGACTTATTGCAAACATATTCGTCATTTTCTGAAATGCAACATTTGCTTGCCCTATTCTGCTCTTAATCTCTGTTATGCACCTCCCGTCTGCTGTTATAAATGCCCCTAGGTATTTAACATTATCCACTTGGTTAACATTTTCCCTTCTGTTTCCATTTCACATTTTGGTTTCACATCTTTCTTTGATATCACCATTGTTACTGTTTTCTTGATATTCAAGGAGAGTTCATTCTTTGCACTCTCTGTTGCTACAATGTCCAACAATTGTTGTAGGTCTGATGCTTTACCCCCCACCAATACTGTGACATCTGCATAGCATATATTAATTATATTATAACCTCCGATACGTGTTCCCGGCTTCTCTTTGATCTCTTTCATTATTACTTGGCTATAGAGGGAGAAGAGATCCGGTGACATAACACAGCCCTGTCGTACTCCAAGCCTTATTTGTTCATAATTTCCTTTTTTATTTCTTATTTTAATTCCTGCTACTTGGTTCCAGTAAATATTCTTTATTATTCTGAGATCCTCCGCATCAATGTTAATAACTTCCAACATTTTAATCAGTTTATCATGTTTTACTTTATCAAATGCTTTATGAAGCACAAATATATGTATTTCTGTGTTTTTATTGACCTTTCTATTAGTGTCTGTAATGTAATCATAGATGTAGACGGCAGAAATAGAAATTAGAGAAAACATTAGACAACAGACAAATTAAAATATTGAGCACAACCCACTACTGGCAACGCTGATCGCATTCCGGTATGAACCTAAGGCCTATCCACGTCAATATGGAAGCACTATACTCGAGTTTCGCCCTCGTTTGAGCTCGTCAGTAGTGCATATCCCTGACCGGATCCGGAGACAGTCCCGGATCACGCGTGTGAAGCGGGTGTGTAACCACGCGGCACACACTGGACACACCAAATTATCACAACAGAACATCACAACGCTACCCATCGTAGGCTATGCTCAACAGACAAATTAGTAAATGTGATACCCTGCCACGTGGCTTCCGGGCGGCCATGTTTGCTCTGGTTTCTTCGTACAGCTGGTGTGTTGTCACAGTGTGGCCATGCCGGCTTATTAGGTTATTGTTTCATTGTTGTTGTTGTTGTTGTTGTTGTTGTTGTTGTTGTTGTTGTTGTTGTTGTTGTTGTTGTTGTTGTTCGCTGGTTTTATTTTGTTTGCTATCTCATGTCTGATGCCAGGTTCAAATTTTCTGTAGTTGTTTTGATGCAATTGATTGATCTGACTGATTGACAGATAATAAACAGACAGACACTTACACCGACCAATAGGCAATCAGGTGAACAGACAGACGGATGGTCAGGTAGATAAACATTAAGGAATATAAATACGTAAATAGACAGGCTGGCAGACAGACAAGTGGACGGTGGGCGGATAAATGAATAAATGGCTTGTTGAAGGAATGGATGGATTGATGGATGGTTGGATGGATGGATAAACAGATAGACAGAGACAGATAAATAAGCAGACAGAATGAACTAGTGAATGAACGGACTTTATTTCAGTGTCAGATAGACAGAAAATTAAAGAGAGAAACAAAAGAGTGAGAGAGAGAGAGAGAGAGAGAGGCATGGTGAGTGACAGATAAATAGATGCAGTGTAAACAAGAGAGAGTGGAAGAAAGAAAGGTAGAGAAGATATAGAAGAGATAGACGACGAGCGAGAATGAGAGAGAGAGAGAGAGAGAGAGAGAGAGAGAGAGAGAGAGAGAGAGTGAGAAAGAAAGTAAGAGATCGGGAGAGAGGGCCATTAAGGGTAAACAAGAGAACGAGAGATTTGAGACAGAGGGAGAAGGAAAATTAGAAAGGGAGGGAGAGAGAGATATTTAGATATTCATAGTAAACGAGAGATATAGAGAAAGAGAGAAATGGGAGACAGAGAGAGATAAGGAAAACGAATTAGACAGACAGGCAGTCAGAAATAGAGACAGGCATGCAGACACAGAGAGGTGGGCGGGGGGGGGGGGGGGGGGCACGGCTAGAAAATGTGTAAAAAAACAGACAGGGGGAGACAGATACAGAGAGAGACGTAGAGAGAGAGAGACAGAGAGAGAGAGAAAGAGAGAGAGACAGAGACAGAGACAGAGAGAGAGAGAGACAGACAGACAGAGAGAGAGACAAATCAAATCAAATCAAATCAACTTTATTAGGGTCACAAATTGGGCGCGCAGGCCCGTCTTACATTCGGCCCTTCCAATCACTCGTCTTTCGTTCACCAAGAGCATTATACATTTACATAGGAAGAAAAATAAACATTGTGAAATGAATGTTGTAAACATAAACAAGGCTAATTACCATGTTATGAAGCCCATCTCCCACCTATCCATACATCACCCCACCCACACAACACCCCCACCTACCCACACACACGCGCACCAAGGGACACTTACATACCCCACCAACCCACCCATCCCCCTCCCGCACATCCCCCACCCACACACACTACCCTCACCTGATCCCCCAACCAAAATACACTCGCCACCCACAAACATTCCCCCACCAACCCACACATTCCACGCCCATCCACATACACATCCTACCCCACACATCCTCTCCCCACCCACACCTCAAACCACCCATCCCCCAGCCACATCTCCATCGACAACATATTCCCCACCCATGCACACAATCCCCCACCAACCCACACATCGCACATCCACATCCCAAAACCATACACACACATCCCCACCAACTGACATGTCCCTACCCCCCCCCCCCCCACACACACACACACACATCTCCCTAACCACCCATACATCCCCAATCCACTCACACACACCCCACCACCCACACATACAACTTCCACCCACCCACACATGCCTTAACCTAATCCCCCACCACACAATCCTCCACCCGCACATCACATACACACCCTACCACGCACTATTCCCAACCCACGCACCACACACACACATAACCTCACCAACACATCCCCACTTACACACCACGCACATATCCCCCACCCAGATACCACACAATATTCCCACCCACACCCAGACAGACAGAGAGAGAGAGAGAGAGAGAGAGAGAGAGAGAGAGAGAGAGAGAGAGAGAGAGAGAGAGAGAGAGAGAGAGAGAAGACCATACCTCTAGAAAACGTGTAAACAAGAAGACAGTTGTGATCAGCCTAACACAATATTCGACCGCTGCCCTGGCGTTCTGACAGAGCTGGCGTGTGACTTCCTGTTGACCCACATTTCAGCTGTACCCAGGTGCCGGGGATGTCCTACAGGAAGATGGATCACATCCAGGCGGCCAGCTGCCTGGACCTGGCTTCCCTGGCCAGAAGTACATGTACTGTTGTTGTTGTTGTTGTTGTTGTTGTTGTTGTTGTTGTTGTTGTTGTTGTTGTTGTTGTTGATGATGATGATGATGTTGTTGGTGCTGCTGCTGCTGCTGCTGCTGCTGCTGCTGCTGTTGTTGTTGATGACTCTACAGAAGCTGACATGACGTTGATCTGTTTCACATGGAATGTTGTCTTGGAAATGGGATGAAAACAGGCTTAGTTTTCATGTCATCATTTGCGATTGTGTAGGTTATCTTTGCAGTGTTTATCTGCACGACCAGGTCTGGCTGTGTCAGCTGGTTTACTTATTCCACCTGCATGCTGTTTGTTTATCGGCAGAGACATCTGGGACAGAGAGGTGGGTAGATACAGAGGTGGGTAGATACAGAGGTGGGTAGATACAGAGGTGGGTAGATACAGAGGTGGGTAGATACAGAGGTGGGTAGATACAGAGGTGGGTAGATACAGAGGTGGGTAGATACAGAGGTGGGTAGATACAGAGGTGGGTAGATACAGAGGTGGGTAGATAGAGAGGTGGGTAGATACAGAGGTGGGTAGATTCAGAGGTGGGTAGATACAGAGGTGGGTAGATACAGAGGTGGGTAGATACAGAGGTGGGTAGATACAGAGGTGGGTAGATAGAGAGGTGGGTAGATACAGAGGTGGGTAGATACAGAGGTGGGTAGATACAGAGGTGTGTAGATACAGAGGTGGGTAGATACAGAGGTGGGTTGATACAGAGGTAGGTGGATACAGAGGTGGGTAGATACAGAGGTGGGTAGATACAGAGGTGGGTAGATACAGAGGTGGGTAGAGAGGTGGGTAGATAGACAGGTGATAGATACAGACGTGGGTAGATACAGAGGTGGGTAGATACAGAGGTGGGTAGATACAGAGGTGGGTAGATACAGAGGTGGGTAGAGAGGTGGGTAGATATAGGGGGGATGGGGGGTTTATAGAGAGGTGCGTATATAGATAGATGGATAGATAGAGACGTGTGTAGATACAAAGGTGGGTAGATATAGAGGTAGATAGAGACGTGAGTAGATACAAAGGTGGATAGATACAGCGGTGGTTAGAGAGGTAGGTAGATATAGAGTTCTTGTCAGGTCTTAGTCAGATATGACTGAGCTACCGTATAACAGTAGACGGTACTACCTGCTTTCCGTTAGCGCTGAACGTTGGGCGGCGCTTACCAAACCCGACACCCCACATTGTGCCAACGGCTTCGGGCGGAAGAGCGCAGTTGGGAGGGTACAAGCCTTACCCTGGTGCGAGGAAGTGTCCCTGATCAGCTACCGCCCGCCTCAAGCTGGGCAGCCCCAGGCCAATTGGATGCTGATCCGCCACAGCCTGCCTGCTTCAGTGGGTGCTTGGGGCTAGGACAAAATCTGAATCGCAGGCTGTAATACCAATGCACCAGGTACTAATAAAAAGAAACATATAGTTCATTCACATTTGTTTGCCTCAATATAAACATCCATATCTCAGTAACCAATTGAGGGAAAATTATGAGATTTAGTATATAACCTTATCATTATGTCCACCCAACAAAAGAATTTTTGTTCTGGAGATTTTACAGCAGATTTCAAAGTTTGTTTATATGCGGTATATAATTTACGGGTCTGAGATGAAATTCATAATTTTAAATGTATTACAGCGTAGCCAGACAATCAGCGCTCAATGTTGAATATTGTACGTTTTTTCACGGGATAGACCTTATGCCAACTCCCCGCGTTGTTTAAACTAGGACTGTTCAGAGGTGTCTCAAAATGTGGGTTATTTCATGAAACCTGGTTAATATGTTTTTTTGTTTTTTTTTAAATCTTACCACTTTTCGCTAACATTGAAATGTGTGAATATTTTTCAATGGGATTTAATGCGAAATTATACACTTCAAAGAATCGCTATGAAGTTGTACACATATTTTTGTCAAGAAGCTGATCGCAGGAAACTGTTTTATACTATTACAAATTTCGAAAAAAGAACAGTGCATGCATTGGGTTTGAGTAAACGGTCATTTCGTCGATGGGTGCAAGAATCTGGAATTAAACCACCACGCAATAACCAAACGGTAGGTAGAAAGATTATTGTAGAAAGCTTTGGCAAATATGTCATAAGGCGAGCTATTATAACAATGCTTTAAAAAGTCGCTTAAAATTCGACAGGATCGACTTCATTGCACCGGGTTCTATCCCATATGGCTCGGTCTCTTTCCGCAGCGCGGAAAGCATCGCACAAAGCACGAACTCCGCAGCTCTAACGACGAACCACAGAAATCTCCGAAAAATTTAACTCGTGAACCGAAGGATGCTGCCTGGAATCGAACCCACGACCTTTGGAGCCCGAGTCAAAAGGCTTGACCACTTCGCCACGGAGACTCCTAACATTATAAAAATTTTGGATTTTATATCCAGCATTATAAAAATGCTGTATGCCAAAGAAACAGCGACTGTAAGAAAACTTAGGGTTTGGTTGAGAAAGAACAATAACATAGAGCTATCCAAAACAACTTTATGGAAAATTATAAGGACATTATCTTCACTTTTTGAAAGTACAAGGGCGGTAGAAATATTCTTTGCGAGCAACCGCATTTAGGAGCCATGAGAAGCAGATACCTACGGGAAATACGGGAAATGCGCAAAGAAAATTATGGCATAGTGTGTTTAGATGAAATGTGGATCAATGCGCACCATACAAGTGATAAGGAATGGCAATCAGTGGATGGACAGATAAAGCGATATGTGCCCAGTAGTATAGGACAGCTTTTGGTCATGGCCCATGCTGGTAATACGCATAATGGCTTGCAGCAGAATGCTGGGCTCGTGTTCGTATCAAAGCATACAGACAATTTTTTTTTTAATTCGCATATCCTTTACAGGACATCGCTGTCAACAGCAGCATCTTTCAGCTGGCTGTTGATTTCTTGGCAAGATTACGCTCAGTAGTTTGCCATTGCTTTCTGAGCGACCGGCTCAGTTATCCCGCAAGTCACCAGCGGGGGTAGAACCGCTCCCAGTTCTCGCCCGCTACGAGACTCTGCGTAATAAACGGGATTACGGAGAAAGTGTTGTAACCCCTCGGCCAGAGAGACCGGCCATACAGACAATAGGGATTATCATAATAAGATGAATGGTAATGTATTTAGAGATTGGCTCGAGAATACAGTGCTTCCATCCCTAGATAGACCGTCGTGTCCAATTATGGACAATGCATGATATCAATGTTGTTGCCCAAGAAGACAAAATACCTTCAGCATCGAGCACAAAGGGAGCAATAAAGATATGGCTCCGAATGGAAAACATACCATTTCCAGAAACGTATTTCTAGCTAGAATTGTTGTCCCTTGTAACGCAGGCGAAAAAATGCAAGAAATATCACATCGACAAGTTGATAGAAGAGCATGGCCATAGGTGCTTGAGACCTCCGCCGTATCATTCTTATTTAAACCCTATAGAACTTGTGTGGGCTAAAATTAAAGGACAAGTGGCAGCTGCCAATACTACATTCAAATTGTCTGACGTCAAGATACTAACCCAGTCCGCGCTATTAAATAATGATAAATGTTACTGGAAAAAATGTGAGGACCATGTGTTGAAAGAGGAAGAGGACTATTGGAGAAAGGATGGATTGAATTTTATGCAACCGAGAGCAATCATCAACCTATTGGAATCGTCCGACACAGATTAAGGAGTGCAACCAGTCAAAACAGATGAGCCAGCAGCCACCACTAACAAAAGGAACTGCAGGAGGAGACGAACATAAAGAAAAACTCGCCGGATAAACCCCCAGGTGACGTTACAGGCATAAAATAATAGAAAATTCAAAAAGATTTGGGGTCAAAAAGAAAACCCCAAACTGCCCAGTTCGCGGAGACTGCACTAGCCAGGTGACCTTAAATCCTTAGTCTCAAGACCCCAGTGTCCTACACCGAAAGGTACTACAGACAGTAGATGACAGATGACAGCCACCCAAACAGGTGTGTGATTTCTTCTCTTGAAGTGATGTTTCCCCAAAGGACATCCAGTTACCGTTTGCTTTATTTAATCTCTTTACCTTTATCTTTCACCTGTGAATTTGAATTTAGTTAGTCGCGGTTCCAACTTCACGGTAACGGGTCGACCCCATTATGATCCGCTCCTATGCCTCTGAATATCACACAAAATGATCCTTAATGTCCTATGTGAACAGTGGAATAGACAGGAGTCTCAACAAGCCAACAGCCCACACAGGTGCACTGTTCATAATATCGCCGTCAGAATGACAACACTAAAGTTCTCCACGGAAAATACAGTTCATCGTCGATGGAACCGGCACACTATAAAACCAGCAGCCACACATTACTGCATTACAAGTCGAGAGGATCAACTTCATTGCCCCGGGATTTATCCCATATGGCTCGGTCCCTTTCCGCAGGGCGACCCGCTGAAAACATCGCACAAAGCACGAACGCCGTAGCTTCAGCGACGACCCTTAGGAATCTCCGAGAAAAACGCACTCGTGAACCGAAAAGGCAATCCAGTCAATTCCAAGCGACAGGCCGACCGCCATCGTTCCGAACATGCAGTTCACGCTACAACAACCGCGGACAGATGTAAAATCATTCCAAACGAAATGCACAGCTCACAGCGTCGCGCCAAGCACTCAGCTCAGTTGCAGGGCGACTGAACCATGCACTACCAGTCCAACATGAGGAAACAGCGACTGCAAACCGTAGCCAGAAGCATAAACACTCCAGAGGCTTAACAGTTCAAATGCCTATCCGCCATATTGGATTTGTGTTACCGTAATTAGTAAAGGAAGCGGACAACATTGACAAAGTAACCTCTCATGGATGACGTAATTGGCAGCAAAGGAGGTATCCTCCCGCTTGTTACCGGTGCCCGTAACGGACGTTTTAATAAAACAGTAACACACCGTAACGCGTCATACGTGACATAAGAGGCGACCGGAGGGGGGGGGGGGGCTTGGTGGCGGCCTCCCCCATACAAGAGACAAACTTCAGCTGGAAAGTCCAACCGACCAAAGAAATTACTGGACAGTACAGTTACTAATCTCGTTGTGGCTGTTGTAGGGTTGTCATCTCTGTACGTATGTCAGATGGAGAGAGGGATAAACTGGAGTATAGGGAAGGTGCTAGAAAATGGCGGGAGGAAAGACGGGAAGAGAGGAAGGGTAAGCGGGCTTGTACCAGGAACGAATGTGGTCTGGAGTGCTGAAGTCGCGCGGAAAGCAAGGTGAAGGCTTTTGTTGTCGCTTGCCGACAGGGGTAATAAGTCTGCAGATAATTGGTGAGATGGATTGAGCCCCCGCCAGATGCGAGCTGACTGCGCTTTAGCCAGCTCTAGACACAAATTCACTCTGGCACAACCTTCCTTCATACAATCACCTCACACACATAACTCCACAAAATTTACGGCATCAGACCGCACATCATACATTCCGTTTGTCTCCCCACAAACCGTCAGCGCACATCCGGAAGCTCTGATTGCTTCCGCGCACAGGTCGTGTGAGTAGTGTAAGCGTACCTGTGTGTGTGTGTGAGTACATATATGCGTACCTGTGTGTGTGTGTGTGAGAGAGTAGGTGTACGCACGTACCTGTGTGTGAGAGAGAAAGTGTGTGTGTATATGTTTGTGTATGTGGGGGGGGGGGACGTTTATTTGAGCTCACAAATGTTGTTTATGGTTCTCCGTTTCGCGTTAGTTGTTTTACTGCTAGGAAGGTGTGTCTGTATCTGGTAAGGCGCCGGTACAACACAGAGTGGGGAGTAAGTTCCCACACTGATGGTATTGTGTGAGGTGAAATAGACATCCCGGATGCTACACTGCATAGCCACTGCCTTGGCAAGGCACTAACACGTACATTTAAACTTCGATCTATACCTTCTACTTTCAGTAACATCAATCTTTACACTTCATGCAAACAAACATCAAGTTTTACACCTTAGTCATAGAAGCGTCCATCGTTAAACCGCATTACATAGAAACATCAATCTTTACACCTCATGCACACAAACATCAATAGTTAAACCTCGTACACGGAAACATCAGTGTTTAAATCACACACACACACACACACACACACACACACACACACACACACACACACACACACCAATCTTCATATCTCAAGTATAGAAACATCAATTTTTACACTTCATACACAGAAACATCAATCGTTATACCTTATACACACAAATTTCAGTCGGTATACATCATACACACAGCTGAAAGATGCTGGTGTTGACAGCGATGTCCTGTAAAGGATATGCAAAAAAAAAATACATCATACACATAAACATACATCATTATACCTCACAAAATCAATCTTTCAACCTCATACACAGAAACAGCAATCTTTATACTGTATACTCAAGAAACATCAATATGTATACCTTATACCCAAGAAACATCAATTATACCTTATACTCAAGAAACGTCAATCTTTATCCCTTATACTCAAGAAACATCAATTGTATGCATTATACTTAAAACAAAAAATATGAATCTTTATACCTTACACTCAAGAAACATCAGTCTGTATACCTTCTACTCAAGAAACATCAATCTTTACCGCTTACACTCAAGAAACATAAGTTTTTATCCCTTACACTCAAGAAATATCAATCTTTATCCCTTACACTCAAGAAACATCAGTCTTTATACCTTCTATTCAAGAAATTTCAATCTTTATCGCTTACACTCAAGAAACATCAGTTTTTATCCCTTTACACTCAAGAAACATCAGTCTTTATACCTTCTACTCAAGAAACATCAGTCTTTATACCTTCTACTCAAGAAACATCAATCTTTATCGCCTACACTTAAGAAACATTCGTTTTTATCCCTTACACTCAATAATCATCAATCTTTATCTCTTACACTCAAAAAACATCAGTCTTTTTACCTTCTACTCAAGAAACATCCATATTTATCGCTTACACTCAGGAAACATCAGTTTGTATCCCTTACACTCAAGAAACATCAATCTTTATACCTTATATATATCTATAAAAGGCGATGTGTGTCCGTCCGTCCGTTCTTTATGCGTTCGCGAACGGTCCATCCGATTGAGATGAAATTTTCTACACGTCTTCTTTTCATTCCTGTGCAACTTTCTGTCACAGTTTTTTAGTGTAAAATCGGCTACTTACTTACTAAAATTTAATATTTAATTTTTAATTATAATTTCTATATAGTAAGGGGACTTAACTCAAGAAAAGTTATTTCAAGGGGCATAATTTTTAATAACATTTCTATATACTTTATAGTCATATTGTTGCATCGTTTTCAAAGCTTTTATAAACTCATTGTCTATAGTTATTTACAGGCATATGAGTTATAATAAATAATGATATAATCTTTAAGGCATTTTCAAAGTTTTCATAAAAATAATGCATAATGCATAACATTGTAACTCATCTTTTTATGCTTAAAGAAGTTATCTTCAGTCATGTTACAGTCAGATTAAAAACAGTTTTCATTAAAAGTAATGGATGGTGTGTGGAAGGACATTCTTTTAAGTTACTGTGCGCCAGGAGCTGGGCGAAGCCACGCCGGGTCAGATAGACAGACAGACAGACAGACAGACAGACAGACAGACAGACAGATAGTCGGGAACGGGAGCTTATATGACTACTTATATGAATTAAATGAGATGCTCCCCACCAGGGACTGGGTGAAGCCGGGCCGGGTCAGCCAGACAGACAGACAGACAGACAAACAAACAAGCAGACAGACAGACAGACAGACAGACAAACAGACTGATAGATAGATAGATCCCCTCCATGGACTGGGCGAAGCCGGGCCGGGTCAGCTAGTACTCAATAAACATCAATCTGCATCCCTTATACTCAATAAACATCAATCTTTATACCTTATACTAAAGAAACAACAGTCTTTATGCCTTACATTCAAGAAACAACAATCTTTCTACGTTGTGTTCAAGAAATATCAATCTTTATACCTAGTATTCAAGAACCATCAATCTTTAAACCTTATGCTAAAGAAACATTAAGCTTTAAACTTCATAAACATCCAACTTTAAACCTTCTAAACATCAATCTTTACACCTCCTAAACATCCATCTGTAATTCTCCTTCACACAGACATCAATGTCTCAGGAGCCACTGGTTCTAATCCATCTCCATGTAGGACATAGCATGAGAAGTAAGTTGGCAGTAATGATGGGCACTCATAGAAATAAATGATATAAATAAATGAAGGTCAGCTTGTTCGAATGGATAAGAGACCTCGTTCTTAAACATCTGATGTGCATATGCCGAGGTAGCGGGTTCAACCCCTACACCGGCTAATTGGATTAAAATGTTGACTTCTCATCCTTGACTTGAGGTAGTAAATTACAAGTACCTCAGAAGTCGGAGTGAGTTCGTCTGATGGCGAAGGACTCTTGTAACAGAGAAAGCTAATCCATAGGCAAAAATAAATCCAGTTTACTAGAAGTAATACCACATTTATGGACTACGCTTGAGTTAAAACCTAGCTAACGCCCAAAAAAAAGATATATATATATATTATCAATCTAGACAGGACTAGACAACAATAGATTTCGATTTGTATGTTGTCTAGACTGACCTCTCACCTCTACTTACTTCCAATAGTTGACAGAGAGCCAATCAATGTCGTGGGGTGTTTTCTCTGAGATATAAATCTGTGAAAGTGAAATTATGAAGGCGAAGGGCAGCAGGTTAAAAAGAGGACGGTCGTGGATGGGTCAAGCCGAAGACATTCTTCAACAGGTGTGTTCACTTGAGGACTTAGAACCTGCCGAGGAGTGGCTACAAGTGCCAACAGATTTCTGCACATCCTTTTCAGTTTGCATCCAACTAGACAGAAAATGCAGACAAGAAAACCCGGCAGCTGTGGAGGCGGAAGTACAAGCGTTGATTTTCGAGAATTCGTTAGACGGTGATGTTGTCATTTACACAGATGGGTCGGTCGTCCGACATGTGAGAAGCTCATGGGCCTTTAAGGCTTAGGCCGCAGGGAGAATTGTGAAGGAGGACTCTGGTGCTTTTGCTGAGACCACAAGTAGCCTGACTATGGAAGTCATGGCAGTAAGTAAAGCAATAACATGGCTCGAGACACAGACATTCACTAGGGCATGTTTCCTTAGCGACTCAATGAACATGCTCCAGAGGATAGAGATGGGGGGGGGGGGGTCAGAAG